>CM070659.1:23531996-23828298 GCA_036346575.1 Dendrocalamus sinicus | reverse complement strand
TACATAGAAAACTTGAACAACTTGATTGGCGAGTGCGAATAGTTCATCTTTGTACCCGACACGTTGGAGGTCCACGGTCGTGACACCGTGATTGTCAACCTTCACTGTGGGAGATGCACCCAACGGCAATAAATAAGGGATCTTGAAACCACATAGTCAAGCTCCCAAATCTCTTCTATGAAGCCATAGTACGAGTTTCTCGACCCATCGGTCTGAATGCATCTATGCGGACACCGCTGTTCAGTTAGTGCTCTTGACATCCCGAGATCGCGTATAGAATGTGTACCCATTTATGTCATGTCCTTGCCATGTCACAACTGTAAATGTCGGCCCTTTTGCCAACCATGTCGCGTCTCACTCGGTGAGCTCCTAGCGATTTGCTCCTTCAACCATTGGTTGAACCAACGGTTGTGTTGCCTCATGATCCAAACATCCGCCGCTCGGATTCATTGTCAAGCACACCCTTGTGCTGGTCCACATAAGGCGCCACTTCAGTCATGTGTTACAACACCGTGAAATGGGCTTGAGTATACATGTCCATATCTGAGTGATTGCTTTCCTTCGATAGTTCCGAGACCCTTCAGCCTCCCCTCATGACGAGATTGAGGGACACCTATCGGTTGAATCTGAGCCATATAATCGACACAAAACTCAATGACCTCTTCGCTTGCATAACCTTCGACGATGCTGCCCTCCGGCCGAGAACGATTCCGTACGTAGGACTTGAGAATTCCCATGAACCTCTCAAATGGGTACATGCTACGTAGGAATACGGGCCCGCACATTTTTCTCTCACACAACGTGAACAATGAGATGGACCATGATATCAAAAACGAAGGAGGAAATACATTTCAAGGTGACATAGAGTCATCACCACCTCGTCCCCCAGAGCATTCTAGTCCTTCGGGATCAATGACCTTCGAGCAATTGTGTTAAAGAAATAACATAGCCTCATGATTGTCTCTCGGACTTTGATCGGCAAAATATTTCTAATTGCAATAGGGAGCATCTGTGTCATCAGCACATGACAATCATGAGACTTCATGCCATTTAACTTCAAATCTTGCATCGAAACAAGTTTCTTCACGTGCCGGAGTAACCAGACGGAACTTTGACACCATGCAAGCAGCGCACGCTTCTGTTTTCTCAGCCTTGGACAGAGTGTAACACGCAGGGAAGGTACGTTCGCCCATTACCGGTGCATGTCGGTGCTAACTCGGGCCCGATGTGCATATCAGCCAAGTCAAGCCGTGCGTTGACGCCGCCCTTTGTTTTATCATGGATGTTCGATGAAGAGACCAATCAAGTCGTCGCACACATTCTTTTCTACGCATGACGCCGATGCGATGCCGCACATCTAGGTACTCCCAATAAGGTAAGTCCCAAAATATTGATCTCTTCTTCCGGTGTTCTTCTCATGAGCCCTCAATTTACGTCCCTTTCGAGGACAACATCTAAATCCTTAACCATATCATAAACCTCGCGGCCCCTTAAATGCCTTGGAGTTGAACCGTCTTCCTTCTCTCCACAAATTGTTTCTTCATCTTGCGGTATGGGTGAGCCCTCCAAGGAACCGCGGTGACGCATGTAGACGGTTTTGCGTGAGTGTCTCAGCCACACACTCTCGGTACCATCTAAACAGTGAGTACAAGCTTTGGCACCTTTTATACTATGGCCCGATAGGTTACCAAGGGCGGGATAATCATTTATGGTGCAGAACAATAAGGTGCGCAGAGTGAAGTTCTCTCGCTTGTATGCATCCCATACCTGTACCCTTCGCTCCACAAGATTTTTAGATCTTCCACCAACGGTGCTAGGAACACATCGATATCATTCCCAGGTTGTTTTGGCCCTTGGATAAGTATCGATGAAAATGTACTTTCGCCATACACAACCAAGGAGGAAGGTTATAGATGCAGAGAGTCACGGGCCATGTGCTATGCTCGGCTGCTCATGCTATCAATGGATTCATTCCATCCGTATCACCAAACCTTATATTCCTTGGTTCTGCACCGAACTCGCAAAACTCCTATCGATGTTTCTCCACCGCGGAATCGCAAGGTGTCTTAGCATTCCATCCTTCTTGCGCTCCTCCGAGTGCCAACGCAGCAGCGATTTTGCCTCCTTTGGATTTGCATAAACCTTTTCAAACGGGGAATTATAGGAAAATACCATGCCACCTTAGTAGGAGGTCCTTTCTTCGCCTCTGTTCCCTCGCCATCATCTGATTGATTGTTACGTTTGTATCGGGATGTGTTGCACACCGGACATACATGCATGTTTGCATACTCTTTACGGTAGAGGATACAGTCGTTCGGGCATGCATGTATTCTTTCTACTTCCATTCCCAACGGACAAAGAACCTTCTTGGCTTTATACGTGGTTTTAGGTAACTCATTTCCCTCCGGAAGCATGTCCGCTAAAAGACCTAGCAGCGCCGTGAAACTCTTGTCGGACCAACCGTTGCTTGCCTTCAATTTCAACAGTTCAAGCACGCCCGACAACCTCGTGTACTTTCAGCCCGTGTACAAAGGTTTCTCTGAGTCCTCCATCAAGCCACGGAATTTAACATACTCTCTCTCATCATAGTTCTCTTCTACATCGCGGCATCCGATCCAGTTATCATCGTGCAACCTATCCGAATCCGAGCCACAATCGACATCACCGGCGGCATGTCATTCACTTCACTGCGATGTCATCCGGGGCATATCATTCACTTCACCGCGATGTCATCCGGCGCATATGATCATTCACTTCGCCATGACTGGTCCAACACGTATAATCCTTTTTGAAACCCCTCCGAATCAAGTGCGCTTCAATTTGCCCTCGGTTCTTAAACATCTTCAAATTCTTGCGATCATTGCATGGACAGACATATATTCCACCCCTTATTCAACATATCCTCCTCGGCTCTTATAAAAGCGAAACGCCATTAATGTACTCTTCACTCACACGGCTCATGGCATACATCCAACTTCGGTCCTACGTTACGTACATATATAACAACTTAGTATTAAAATCTAGAATAACTAATTATAACTACATATATACTAAGCCACATTTATTATATTGAGACTTAATTTCTAGCTCAATTCATATTACAAACACAATAGCTATTATATAACCAACAATTTTGCAAATTAATTAACCATCTTCAATAACCACTCATGGATTACTTACACCTAAATTGTAATGCAATTAAAAATAAATAAATTTCATTACTAACCATATCTACAAAGAACCAGAAAGTCTGAATCTTAATTCAAAGCTCAATCTCTGCCTCTTCCCACCAAATTAATCGGCTCGAAATCGCTCTAGCTTCCTCCCGAGTGAAAAAGTGCGCAGCGATGGCTAGATCGGATCGAAATGAAGACGATGCGGTCTCGAAAGCGGCGCAATAAATGCGTAGTCATTATCACGCACGGTTTTTAACTAAAACCGCTCGTGATAATAAATTATCCTGACGGTTTTTATAAAAACCGCTCGTGATAAGCTTCATACCGTAACGCCGCGCGTGTTTCGATGCCGTAACGCCGTGTTTGATCGTCTAATTAACGTCTCTCGATCATTATACTGAGCGTCTATATCATTAATGTTTGGGTATACGAACCGCTTGTGCTAAAGGTTAAATATGCGCTCCTAATCCGAGTCTCTTCTACGTCACGCACAATACAATATACAATACAACATGGCTTCTACTACTGTTCTTGTGATCATCTCCTTCCTCTCATCTGCTCATCACGAATTGTTCGCGGAACCTTACACAGCGGCCAGCAATTTGCATCTAGAGCAGCTTCTCCGCACCCACCGCTCTCCTTCCCGACTTTCTTGCATCCGCGGCTTGACTGATCCTTCGCGCCGACGGAGGCGTCTCGCCGCGCCAAGAAAGGGAAACAGCCCTCACCCTGGTTCTTCTCCACAATGTGCGCAATGCGGAAGAAGCTCTACACGCATTGCGAGATCGATGGATAGCCTTGCCGATCAAGCGTAAAACGGCGATTCGAGGAATCTTTTCATGCTATCCTGCATTTACATTATGGATGCTTTGCTGATCATTTGCCCAGGCTGCACGAGGAAGTGCCGAGGACAAGGGCAATCTTAACGGCGTTCGAGAATTTAGCGGTTGATCCTCCAAGTCCCCAAGTTGAAGAAGAAGCGTCTTGAAGCCCAAAAGAATACAATTTGGGAAACTCTTTACTGTGCGACTTTTGTAATAAATTTGCCTCTAATTGAAATTAATAAATTTGCCTTTAATTTGTGACCTCTTGTCTTAGTAGTTCTGTAGTTAAGTTATTAGAAGCAATGTGTACTTATATATTAACCTCTGATCTAGATTATGACAGACAAAGGACATCTCAGTAGGTTCTTGTGAAAACCGTCATGAACATTCCCGACGGTTGTTAACAACAACCGCCGTGATAGTCGACACAACACGACGGTTTTTAATAAAACCGCTCAGCGATATTCGATATCGCGCACGGTTCAGCAGTAAGAACCGTCTGTGATACTCCTTTTCCGCCACAAATACCACGGCGGCCTTCAAATTAAAACCGCTCGTAATAGTTTACATTCTGCATAGTTTCACAAAACCGTCTGTGATTTGCCGTCTACTATTAGCCTTTCTGTAGTAGTGAAAAGAGATTGATAGTAGATTTTTAGAGTATTTTGGAAGGGTAGCGGGTATCAAACCCTAAGAGCTGAAATTAGGGTTTTGTTAATGGAGGGCCGAAAATGGTAGAATATTAGGGTTGTGGTCACTATGATCTTAGGGTTTTTGATTTGGTAATAGAAAGGTCAAAAGAGATAAATTTAGGGTTTTATAGGATTTTTGGTAATATGGTGAGAAGAAAACCCTAAAGATCGAAACTAAGGTTTCCTCGGGAAGTGATTAGATTTGAAATAAAAACTGTATGGTTGAATTTGGAATAGTCTCAGATTCCAAATTTGGTAATTTTGAAGTCAATAGGGGTTGACTAGGGTTTTGGGGAATTTTCTAATATGTGACAAAAATAAGATTCTAAAGAAGAGTTTATAGGGCTTTATCGATAATGGGTTTGGAATTGAATGCGAACGGTTTGGTTGGACGAGGGTTACATCAAGGGTTCATAGTTTGATGGTAATAGGGTTAACTAGAATTAATTGGGAATTTTGAAGGTTTTCCGGTAAATAGCGAACGTCGGACTTAGGGAATTAAATTAGGGTTTTATGGCGAAGGCTCGGAATTGAATGAGAAGTGATAGTATTGTGTTTGGTATAAACCTAGGGTTTAGGTATTTGGTTTGGTGAAGTTAAATGAGGTTAATTGGAATTTTTGGGAATTTCTGAAAAAGCGATAATTGTCGAAATGTTAGGTTTTTCTCAACGAGTCTTCGGATTTGAGTAACAATTGTATGGATAAACCGAGAAAAATATGGGGATTCAAGAGCCGGTCAGAGATTGGTCAAAAGGAGTCAAAAGTCTAGTGAACCAGTCAAACCAAGAAAGGAAAGGACTTTTGGATTTATTTTCTAAAAGGAAAATGGTGGTTTCCTCCGGTTAACCAATCCTGGCGGTGGTTCAACGACGTCGACGGCGAGGGGGATCGGTTCTTGACCAAGGGTCGGCGGTTCCGTGATCTATGAGGTGAGGGGAACCCGTTTTGGTGGTCACGGGGTTTCAAGTGGCGACGAGTGAAGCTGGCGACGGTGAGCAATGCTGAGCGCCGGTGGCACTAGCGGCGGCGGCACACTGGTGGTTCTCCGGTGAGGCAACGACATCGGTGAGTATCAGTGATGTGCAAAGAGTCTAGTTATTGTGGTTAATTGGCATGGGATGTGACGGAACAGCTACACCGTGCGGGCGGCAGGTTCGGTTCGGGCGGTGGTCGAAACAGAGGAGCGGCGGTGTGGTCCTCCGGTAATGCTCCGGTGGCAGATTGGCTCGGGAAGGTTAGGGGAAATTATTAGTGTGTGGTTTGATTGATCCACGGGCGACGGCATGCGTGCAATCGAAGTGTGGCTTCACTACCTCCTCGACCGAGAAAGAAAAGGCGGTTGGCCAGAAGAAAAAGAGAAAGAAAATAAAAAGAGGAGAAAGGAAAAGGGTAAAGGTTAGAAAAAGAAATTGGGCTAAAAGATTATGAGCTAGTTATATTATATTCCCTAGAATTTTAAAATATTAGAAGTTTGAAATTGATGAATGTTAGTAAAGAAAAGAAAAAGTAATAGATTAACCATTTTTGGGAATTATTAATGAATAGGAATTTTTTAGAAATTGAATTTAGATGTATTTGAGTTTAAATTATTATTGTAATAAATAATTTCTAAAAGGTTTAATGTTGTCAAATAATTAACATAAAGAATTTTAAAATATTTTAGTATAAAAATATTTTATAAAGTAATCTAAATAAAAAGATTTTACTGGAGGTTTAAATTATAATTTGAAATAGAATGATTTATAGTAAGGGTTTTGTATGCTTAAAAGAATTAGACTAGGTTAAAGATCCATTAGTAGTTGAATTCAAATTTCAGAAATTAAATTATTAAAGTTTGTAATATTGAGGAAAAGAGGAATATTTGATATAAAAGAATCTATATTTTGAAGTGAAATGATTGATACAAAGAGAAAAAGAGGAGTAAAAGGGTGGGCTGAGCAGGAAAGGATTTAGGATTTGTTTGGATGCAGTTGGATCGTGGTATGAGAGAGAATGGAGAGGAATCATGGCTGAGCAGGAAAGGATTTAGGATTTGTTTGGATGTTGTTGGATCGTGGTATGAGAGAGAATGGAGAAGAATCTAATGATTCCTCCCGAAGGAATATTCTTGTAATATTCGGCATCAAGCCGTAGAGGAGTAAAAGGGTGGGCTGAGCAGGAAAGGATTTAGGATTTGTTTGGATGCAGTTGGATCGTGGTATGAGAGAGAATGGAGAGGAATCATGGCTGAGCAGGAAAGGATTTAGGATTTGTTTGGATGCTGTTGGATCGTGGTATGAGAGAGAATGGAGATTTCGTTTTGGGATTCTGGACGATAGTACGGTGATTCTTAATGTTAGGTTTAGGATTTTGGTTGAGATTAAGGTGATTCTTAGTTTAAGGTTGGGATTTAGTGGGGTTTTGGGTCAGATTAATGGATGAAAAAGGTGGAGTTTTTAGGTCTGGATAGGATAAAATGGTGGGAACTTTGGGGCAACTGCTTGCTGGGGAGAAATCAACTGACCGAAAAGGTGGAGTTTTAGGCTTCTTGTTTTCTATCTAGTGTAGTGCAACACGGTACTGCCTACCTTGACATCGAACAAAGCAAACAATTCTTTTAACCTCAGCCCAATCTGCTTGTATTCACTACACTCGGCTAATGGTTCTTTACTGTAATGAAGTGCCGTTTTTTGGCCTTGCCTTGTGGTTCATGCGAGTTGTTGGGAAAAATCTTTATAATAACTGCTGAAAATAGAGGATTGCATTAGCATTGAACCCAGTAGCAAGGTTGTAACCAATCGCTGTGAAATTAAGCATTCTTCAGCCCACGTGTCCGAACAAAGAACTGAAATGTAGTTTAAATATTTTTTTACTTATTAATATGAACTTAGCTATTAATTTATAAGTATTTAGGTATACTTTTTCATAATATATAGTTTTAAAACTTAAATTATAATATATAGGTACAAGTTTTAGTTAAACATACAAGAAAGAATGCCTATATTATATTAAAATTATTAGCATATGAAATAAAATAATATATTTTATTTTTTGGCGGGTCTCCGCGGGCCTCGTGGGGGACATCAACCCATGCCCTGCCCCGCCTCCGCAGGCCTCGTGGCGTAACCGACCCCTGTGGGGGGAAGAATGACCCCCGCGTCCCATGGGGATAATCTCCACGGGGGCAAATTGTCACCCTTGGTTTTGATCATGTTTGGTTTTTGAGGTGAAGACAGAAACCACTTAGCGTGCCCCTGATTAGTTCATTAAGGCATGTATGCAATGCAAATTTGAAATTAATCATTAGTTACAGAAAAGAAAAGAAAATGATGTTCTTAAAATTCAGAATTTAGATCAGCACATGGTTCATTTAAGTCAACACAAGGAACATCAAAAGAGTACACTACAGCAGGTATATACTCACAAGGTTGCTCTATGTCTTGTTGTAGCACCAAATCATTACCGTGAGCGATGATAGCACCATGTTCTTTACCTTTTTGGCTCTCCTCAGATGATGTAAGTGCATCCATCTCCTCTCCAAAACCGATCCAAAAACCCAACCTGCGATTGTCCGAAGTATTATTGAATATCCTTGTGCCATGCACTGAACCTGGCCATCCGGTGACAATGAAAGTGAAGCTCATGTTGAAGTCACACACCACCGTTACATTTTGAGATGTATATCTATGATGACCGGTGCGGGCAACCTGCTCATCCATTGGCACAACAGTTGGTACATGCATGCCATTAATTGCACCTATGCAATTGTTGAAATGAGGAGAGAAGTGATTATCTTAAAGTCTTAGATGAACTGTATTGAACTCTGGATCTCTTGGTTTAATATTATCTTGAAGTCTTGTTGAACTGTGTTGTGGCTTTTAGCTATGGCTTTTATCTTTTGGCTGAAATGGCATAGTAATGGCTGTTGGTTTGTAACACAAGGAAAACTTCATGCATGCACGTATTCCATGACGTACTAGTAATAACTCAAATAAAGTATTGCATGTAGCAAGCACGTATGTATGTGCTTGCCGCACCATGCATGTATATACTTGTTTTCGTCGGTGCTTGAAATATCTTGGTATCTTCCAACACCATGCGTCCGTGCATGGCTGCAGCTGTCTCATTGGCCCATAAAAGCCCACTCATGTCTCACTAGGAAACATACTGCTCTCTGCTCTCAAGAAGAGGCCTAGCCTACATCTTAGCCTAGCTCTCTACTCGTCTGAAGTATATAGCCTGTTGTGATTTCTTCTTGTGATGGAAACGGCAAACTGAAAGCACTCCTTTCATTTTTATTTCTCATTTCACCATTGTGATTCAGAATAGTAGACTGGGAATGATGCAAGTATCGCCTCCCCCACTAGTCCGGTACCTGTCTTAGTCTCCTTCTTAATTTCCTTTTTGTTTGCACGCCAAATATCGACATCCAAGTCATCGTTAGCTTCTTCTTTTCCGTTTGTTTGCACCCGAAAGACTTTGAAGTCGTCGTCGTCTTCATATCCGTTTGTTTCAGACTTTTAGCATGACAAATGAGTCATAAATATGAAAAGAGACACCACTTGAATAAGTCCAGTGTGCAAGGTCGCTTTCTTAGAAACATTTCAAAGTTCACTCGAATAATAAACATTTCAAAGAGTACATACTATTCGATGGAGGGTATTGTTAGCCACACAGGTAACACTCCCACTGTTATGCACTTCTTGGATGACGACCTTGACGTCCGGGTGAAGGAGTGGAGGAAACAGGTCCTGGAGCTCTCCTATCACAGCGACAACTGCATCGACGACTTTATGCATTGTGTCAAGTACAATGCAGACAAGCACGGTGGAATCTAGGTGCGTTTCCAAAACCGCATCCATATGCCAAATTGTTTTGTGGACTGCATTGCTCAAAACATTTTGAAATGACAATGAAATAATAGAGACGTTGTACACTAACAAAACAATTAAAAGAGCTGTATATACCGAGCTATCTACTTAATTCCAAAACCAATAAGCATATAACAGTAATATGATCCAAAATTAACATTTATACATGGGGTAGCTCTATTTTTTTAAAAAAAAAGCTACGTTGATAGCTATAGTACAAACATTTTCTTAACCTTACAATAACTTATCAATCTCCCACCAGTTACACATATTTCTACTTCTTATCACTCGCATAAATGTACAAAAAGAGTACAAGGGTGGAAGTTAAAAAAGTACATGTAAAACGCAAAAGGTTGAATATATGTACCACATACCCGGCCTCTATTTGATCAATTTTATTGAGAATTCCATTTAATTATCTGTTATAAATTATATGACACTTTCGTATGTGTCTTGGCAACCATTTAAATGAAACCTTAAATTAACCAAGTAACCAACCAAACCCTTTATATAAAAGCACGCAAAATTGATAAAATTTAAAAAATTCACAGGGACTGAATCGACGCCCAATTGGGAGAGGGGCGATCCGTTGCGCCGCCTCGGAGTAGGGCGACAGAGACTCTGTTGGTCCCTGGGTAAGCGATTAGCTCCAGTCGCCTCTTCATTGGGCGATTGGAGCCTATTTTTATAAAAAAAAATTTCACAAGTATATTTCTATAATTTTAAATAAAAATTAATTATTCCTACAAAAAGTTCGCAAACTTTCTGCCGACTGCATGCTGCGCCACAGCAAAACTCAAAAAGACTTCATGTAATACCTGGGTGCATCTCGGCATGCGTGCATGCAACAGTGGCGAGAGAACATCCACCTCGGAAGCTAAAAACAAAGAGCATGCATTAATCAATGCAGACGAACAACATGCATGTTGATTAAATAAATCAACAATGTTTCTCATGACATCACGTTCTGGACAATGTCAGCTAACCCAAGTCCATTCTTTAATACATGCATGCATGATCAATGCATTTTTAATCCAGATCAAATACACCCCGCAGATCACCATGCATGGCCTCTTTTATCCTCTGAACGCATGCATGCATGCATGGCAAACAGTACTCATCAGTCCAGTTAAAACGGCAGCCGCACACTCCAGGCACGCGCTGGACGGACCTAGAGGCCGAGATAGCAAGCGAAAATGTCCTTGACTCTCTCCTGCTGGATCATTGGTTCCCTCCACGTCAACTAAAAAAAATTGAGCTGAGAATCACTCGCGGCCTTGATTAAGATTGCCTCTATTGCAAACCTCACTCACTTTCTGCTCGGCTAGCAAGGGTGTCCATCTAGCCGAAAATCAGAGGCGGCCTAGCCCATATCTTGGGCCAAATTGGATCTGTTAGCAGTTTTCGTGCTATACCCAATCTACGTTCTACTCCATTCGTGATTTCTCTCACAAGGAAAACTTCATGCAAGCACGTATTCCATGATGTACTAGTAATAACCCCAATAAAGTATTGCATGCATGGATGCGCGTATGTGTGTGCTTGCTACACCATCCACGTATATATTTGCTTTTGTCGGTGCAAATATCTTGGTATCTTCCAACATCATCCGTCCGTGCATGGCTACACCTGTCTCGTCGGCCCATGAAGCCCACCCACGTCTCACTAGGAAACCACTGGATTGGCCCAGCTCTCTGCTCGTTTGAGGTATAGCCTTTTGTGATTTCTTCTTGTGGAGATTAAAACGCTTGACCATGAGGCTGGCAGATTTCTTCTTGTGACGCAAACGGCAAACTGAAATCACTCCTTTCATTTTTTTTCTCTCTCATTTCGCCATTGTGATTAAGAATAGTAGATAGGAACGATGCAAGCATCGTCTCCCCCTAGTCCGGTACGTGTCTTAGTCTGCTTCTTAATTTTTTTGTTCACACGCCAAAGATCGGCTTGTAAGTCATGGCTAGCTGCTTCTTTTCCATTTGTTTGCATCTAAAAACCTTCCAAGTCATCGTTGTCATCTTTGTATCCATCAATTTCAGACTATCAACTTGTCAAGGGAGTCATAAAATATGAAAAGGGACACTATTTGAAGGAGTCATAAATATGAAAAGGGACACTATTTGAATTAGTCCAGTGCAACAGGGGACGCTGAATGTATGGCTTCCCAAGGTAGTCCGGTACCTGTCTTAGTCTACTTCTTAATTTTCTTTTTGTTCACACGCCGAAAATTGACTTGTAAGTCATCGCTAGCTGCTTCTTTTCCGTTTGTTTGCATCTAAAAACCTTCGAAGTCATCATTGTCAAAAAAACCTCCTTGTCATCTTTATGTCCATCGGTTTCAGACTATCAACTTGTCAAAGGAGTCATAAAATATGAAAAGGGACACTATTTGAAGGAGTCATAAATATGAAAAAGGACACTATTTGAATTAGTCCAGTGCAACAGGGGATGTTGAATGTATGGCTTCCCAAGGTAGTTTGGTACCTGTCTTACTCTGCTTCTTAATTTTCTTTTCGTTCGCATGCCACAGATTGACTTCCAAGTCATCGCTAGTTGCTTCTTTCCCATTTGTTTGTGCCCAAAAGACTTCCAAGTCGTTGTCATCATCTTTGTATCCATCGGTTTCAGACTTTCAGCCTGTCAAGGGAGTCATAAATATGAAAAGGGGCACTATTTGAAAAAGTCCAGTGCAAGGTCGCTTTCTCGAAAACATTTGAAAGCTCTTGAACAATAATAACCAGTTTGGTCCAATATTTCAAAGCGTACATGGTATTCGATGGAGGGGATTGTTAGCCACACATGTAACACTCCCGCTGTCGTGTGCTTCTACTGCCGAAAAGACTCCCTTGGAAAATTGTCAGAACCGTCGTTGTAAGCTTTGCCGTGGAATCTGAATTATGCGCTAGAAATATTATTGAAATCTGTATATATTACAATGTCTTCTTGGGCGGATCGGGCTAGACATTTTTTTTCTTTTCTTGCTATACATATAAGCTAGCACTTATTTACATTGTTAGTCCTCTTGCAATCTTGCGTCCTTGTGCCCAAGCTCCCTGTAACAGAGAGCATTGCAATTAATCGTGTGCTTGTGCTTGTGCATGCCTGTGAGCGTTGCCACGGGGGTGATGATCCCCCTTCTCTGCAAGCTCAACATCCTTTCGAGCGAGTAGTACAGGAAGCTCAAGGACCTGCACGACGACGCCCTCTTCCTAAAGAATGAGCTGAATAGCATAAATGCGACGCTCATCAAGCTGGCGGACATGGACGATGATCTTGACGTCCAGGTGAAGGAGTGGAGGACTCAATCGACGACTTTGTGCACCGTGTCGACTACGACGTACGCAGACAAGCACGGTGGAATCATGGGGCTTTTCCAAAAGCGCATCCATATGCCAAACTGTTTTGTGTACTGCATTGCTCAAAACATTTTGAAATCACAACGAAATAATGGACATTGAAGCCTCACTAAAAAAATTAAAAGAGCTGTATATACCCAGCTATCTACTTAATTCCAAAACCAATAAGCATATTACAGTAATATGATCCAAAATTAACATTTAGATATGGGGTAGCTCTATTTTTTAAAAAAAAAACTATGTTGATAGCTACAGTACGAACATTTCTTTAACCTTACAATAACTTGTCAATCTTCTACCAATTACACATTTTCTACTTCTTATCACTCACATAAATGTACGAAAAGAGTACAAGGGTGGAAGTTAATTATTATATGTAAAATGCAAAAGATTGAATATATGTACCACATTTTTGAAATGACAATGAAATAATAGAGACGCTGAACCCTCACAAAAAAATTTAAAAGAGCTGTATATACCCAGCTATCTACTTAATTCCAAAACCAATAAGCATATTACAGTAATATAATCCAAAACTAACATTTATATATGGGCTAGCTCTATTTTTAAAAAAAAACAATGTTGACAGTTACAGTACAAACATTTCTTTAACCTTACAATAACTTATCAATCTCCCACCAATGACACATTTTTCTACTTCTTATCACTCGCATAAATGTACAAAAAGAGTACAAGGGTGGAAGCTAAAAAAATATATGTAAAACACAAAAGATTGAATATATGTACCACATACCCTCTATTCGATCAATTTTATTGAGAATTCCATTTAATTATATGTTGCAAATTATATGGCACTTTGGTATGTGTCTTGTCAACCGTTTAAATGAAACCTTAAATTAACCAAGTAACCAACCAAATCCTTTCTATAAAAGCATGCAATCCTTGAAAGATGAGGTGACTCCATATTATCAGAGTCTAGTCGTAAATTCCACAAAAGTGGAGTACTATGCTGCAATGTGGATATGGGTGCAAAATCTAAAAAGGTGGGCGAGGGGGGGTTGAATTTATAACTCCATAATTACACGGGAATTGGGGTTCAATTCTGTGAAAAAGGTCAACTTAAATAGCAGCATGTATGATGCATCTCAGCGCCCGTCAGTCTCTTGCGTTTATTGCTCGAGGGCTTACAGAGGGATCCAACAGCTCAAGTACCCTTACGAACTAAATAGTTGAGTAATCAGTTATCAGTACAAGATACAGCCAATCGCCACCTAACAACAACAATAAATATGTTCATATGCTTAATTGATACTCCCTCTATTTCTGAATAGATGTTATTATAGAATCATGTATATAAAAGAAGATCATATTACCCTCCCTCATTAGCTCACTTGTTGCAACAGAAGAGAAGTGGGAAAGCAAGCTAGGAGCATTAATATTGCTCCCTTGGAAAATTGCCAGAACCGTCGTTGTAAGCTTTGGTTTGAATCTGAATTAATGTTATGTGCGGGAAATATTGTCGAGATGTGTACATATTACCGTCGTATGGACGGAGTTGGAATCGTGCCTGAGGTGGAGAAAGCTAGCAAAAGGATCGAAAGATGGAAATTTGAAAACAAAAATCCTTCAACTCTCTACTGCTGGATCATTGGTTCTGTTCACATAACTCAAAAAACTTGAGCTGAGAAACACTCGCGGCCTTAATTAAGATTGCTTCCACTGCAAACCTCACACACTTTTTTTTAATCACGTGCAACGGGTAGGGAATTTCCTTCAAGGGCCCTTAGGCAAGGCAAGGGAAGATTCTCGGCTTCCCACATACCAACATTCTGCTAGGATATCCAGCCTAGCTTTTGATTCAAGGGTGTCCATGAATCTGTTGAAGGCTAGCCTAGCTTTCGTTTAGATGGCACATGCAAGGGTGTCCATCCAACCGAAAAATTAGAAGAGACCTAACCTTGCCTATATCTTGGGCCAAATTCGGTATGGGTTTTATTAAACGTCATCCGGATGTTTTCTTCCTAACTATCATCCAGATTTTGGACCATTGGATTAAAGATCCAATGGCCATAAATTCTCCCTCCTCCCCTTGAATTCTACCCTCTCCCCCTTGAAAAAAAATCTCTTCCCTTTAAAAACAAGGGGCCCTTTGATCTCTAATCCAACGGTCACAAATTTGGATGATACTTAGAAAGAAAACATCTGGATGATGCCTATACACTCCCATTGGGTATATTAGCATTTTTGCCTATATTACAAAGTCTTCTTGGGTGGCTTAGCCTGGCAGAACGAGTTAGACATTTCTTTCTTGTCTTGCTATACATATAAGTTAGCACTTATTTACATTGTTAGCCCTATTGCAATCTTGCGTCCTTTAGCAATTAATCGTGTGCTTGTGCTTGTGCATGCCTGTGTGATAGGGTGGGATTAATTAAGTCATCTTCCTCTAGCCATGGTGAACGTTGCCATGGGGGTGATGGTCCCCCGTGGCAACGCAGGTGTTGTACTTAGCATCGTTGTTGTCTGAGGTACAGCCTGGTGCGATTTATTCTTGTGATATATACTATATCGTAGACAGTTAATAAAAAACCGTCTGTGATATACACCATATCATAGACGGTTAATAAAAAAACCGTCTATGATATCGTTCATATCACAGACGGTTTTTATTAAAAACCATCTGTGATAGTTCAGTATCACAGACGGTTTTTCAGTGGGAGCCGTCTGTGATAACCACCTATTATCATGAACACATAAACACAGACGATTCAAGAACTGTCTATGATGACAGTGTCTGTAGTAGTGTGTAGAGGTAAAAATGCTTGACCATGAGACTGGTTGATATCTTCTCGTGACGCAAACAGCAAATTGAAACCACTCCTTTCTTTTTTTCTCTCATTTCGCCGTTGTGATTCAGAATAGTAGACAGCGAACTATGCAAGTATCGCCTCCCCCGGTAGTTCCGTACGTGCCTTAGTCTGCTTCTTAATTTTCCTTTTGTTCGCACGCCAAAGATCGACTTGTAAGTCATCGCTAGTTGCTTCTTTTTCGTTTGTTTGCATCAGTAAAACTTCCAAGTCGTTGTTGTCATCTTTGTATCAGTCAGTTTCAGACTTTTAGCCTGTCAAGGGAGTCATAAATATGAAAAATGGACACTACTTAAATAAGTCCAGTGCAAGGTCTCTTTCTCGGAAACATTCCAAAGTTCTCGAATAATAATAACCAGTTTGTTCAAACATTTCAAAGCGTACATGCTATTCGATTGAGGGTATTGCTAGCTACACAAATGAAAGAACCCTTATCCTAATTACCTTTGAACAGTACAATTAGCAATAATTAAAATTTTAATTAAGAATTATTACAACACAGTGATTACAAGAATGAATTATAATCTTTAACTTAAATTTCAAAGAACTAGACTAAAGCTAAATATTACAACCTTTTTACAGAAATGGTGCATAAGCAAAACTAATTTCTAAAGTTACAAACAGCTGACCTCAAAAGATGCAAAGCTAATTCAATCATACTACAAATACCTTTTAGAATGTGTATCCAACTAAAATAAATTAAAACACAACTATGTATCATATACATTGTTCATTCGGATGCACATGGACAGTGGATTGGAAAGTCAGACAGATGTCACCAAAACCCTAAACCCTAAGATGTGGATAGGCTGTATGTGAGATTGTTTCTAAATAAAGGACTGTTGATTTTGGGCGTAAGCACGGGCGAACCCAGTGCAAAGTTTGAGTCGGGCACTCTCTTTGCAAATTCTAAAAACTATATTTTCTTTGCAATTATAAAATTTTTTCATGCAATTTAGAAAATTGAGTGGGGGCATATGCCCCCACTAGCATGTACGAAGGTCCGCCTCTTGCAAGGGCAAACCTAGTACAAAGTTTGAGTGGGCGCACTCACTTTGCAAATTCTAAATACTACAAATGTTTTCTTTGCAATTACAAAAAAATTACATGCAATTTAGAAAATTGAATGGGGGCATATGCCCCCACTAGCATGTACGAAGGTCCGCCTCTTGCAAGGGCGAACCTAGTACAAAGTTTGAGTGGGCGCACTCTCTTTGCAAATTCTAAAAAGTACAAATGTTTTCTTTGCAATTATAAAAATTTTAAATGCAATTTAGAAAATCGAGTGGGGGCATATGCCCCCACTAGCATGTACGTAGGTCCGCCTCTTACAAGGGCAAACCCAGTACAAAGTTTTGAGTGGACGCACTCTCTTTGCAAATTCTAAAAATTACAAATGTTTTCTTTGCAATTATAAAAAATTTACATGCAATTTAGAAAATTGAGTGGGGGCATAAGCACTAACACCCTAGGTTCAAAATTCTCTCAAAGCAAGCCCCCATGCGGAAGTGCTATGATTTGGATCAGTAGGTGTTACTATGAAGGTGGTACCAAAGGCTGGTGTGTTACAAGACCCCTTGTCTTATTGCAGGGCTACACAAGTGAAACGAAGGCCAATTTAGCCCCATGCGCCACATTAATTCTAAATGTAGCACCCATGCTGTGGCAAAGATATTTTAGGCCCTCTGGGGTAGTCGGGGACCAGGCAAGGTACTTGCCGCGGCCGTGCAGCGCGCCATGTGGCCTAGTGCGGTCCTTGAGCCAAGCAAAGCTAGCATCTCCATTCTCTGTCCAAAGCAAAGTTAAGAGAGAGGTGTGATGCGACGCACGCACGTACGAGTATGTTTTCCTTCTGTAGCCCGGGAGGGTGCTTAAGCTCAACTATTTTTCGGCTTTGATCTGGCTAGCTAGCTTGCTTCATCTACTACGTGCGCGCGACACGAGAGGTTCCATGGCGGTGGTCCTGGATGCCTTCGCGTCCTACCTCCAAAACATGCTCACCGAGATGGCGAGAGAAGAGGTTGGCATGCTGCTCAGTGTCTCCAGCGAGATCGACAACTTGGGCGTCAAGCTTGGGGACCTCAAGAACTTCCTTGCCGACGCAGAGAGGAGCGCATCACCGACCAGAGCGTGCGGGGGTGGGTGAGGGAGCTCAAGGACACCATGTACAATGCCACTGACATCCTCGATATCTGCCAGCTAAAGGCCATGGAGCGACCGATATAAATAAAGTCAATATAGTATGTACTACAATCGACTAGTAGATCTTGTCTTGAAAATATACTCAATTTAAAAGTTAGATAATATAGAAAAATTATTTACCATATAAAAGCAGTTTTTAGAAGGCAATGATGGGTTCGACTCTACTTTAGCTTTGCCTTATCACTTTCTAATACATTAACTAGCTTTTAAACTGTGCGTCTTTTTAAGAAGATGTCTACAAATAGATTATAGTACATATAGTAGTAACTTTATTTATATCTGTCAAAACTATATAATTATTTTTCTTTATATACTATTTTTTACAAATAACTAAAATTTAAAAACTATGAACTAAGAGAGAGCCGCGCCCTAAGAAACCATCCCAATACGATAAGGCCCAAAGCGCCTGGTACCCACCACCTCACCCAACGCAGCACCGAAAACAGGAGCCTCTGTTGCGCTCCTTTCTCTCCACAGTACAAACACCAGCGCCCGCATAACTACACCCCACAGGCCCAACCCAACACGCCAAGCGCCTCCAGTCTCTCTCTCTCTCTTACCGCTAGGGGTGGAAAACGGTAACGGATAATTCGTTTTATCCAATATTCGTATCCGAGAAAACGTAAATATGGTAGGCAGAAATCCGTATTCGAAAATGTTCGTATTCGTATTCGAGAATATTCGTATCCGTATTTGAGAATATTCGTATTCGCATTCGTATTCGAGAACATTCATATTCGTATTCGTATTCGTATTCGAGAACATTCGTATTCGTATTCGAAAATATTCGTATTCGTATTCGAGATTATTCGATCCGTATTCGACCCGTTTTCTAGTAAGCCAGTGGCGCTGGCGCCTGGCGGTGACGGCCTGGCACACTGCCGCATGGAAACTAAATTCTAAAGGCGGGAGTCCGGAGTCACGCGCGGGAGTGGACGGCGGGAGATCTGAGATCTCAACCGATCATTGATTCGGTCAACCTGCTGCTGTAGAGTCGTAGACTATAGTGCTCTACTGCTCCCGCGGTCTCGCCTCTCAATCTCTATTCTCTCACGCTCTGCTAGTCTGCCGTGCCGAGTGCCGACTGCCGATGTGCGAGTGGCGACTGGCGACGGCGACGACGAGTACCGAGCGAGAGCCGAGAGCGAACTCCTTCCTCACTCCTCACTCCTCATCAGTCCTAACTCCAGTAGTCCAGTTCATTTCCTGATTCCTCAACTAGTACTCATTACTCAAGAGTCAAGACCTCAACACTCAACAGCTCAACTAGTACTCCTCACTTCCTCAGTCCGCAAGGGGTTTGATGCTGCGTGATTTACTAGCAGGGGTATGCTTATTCTTCTGGGGGTATTAAGCCTCTACAGATTGATTCTTCAATTTGTCCAAGTAGATTATTGTTTGTCACGCTCTTTGTTCTATTATTTATACTGCAACCTACCATTGAGTTTAATTTCTTATCTATTTCTACTTTATGGAGGGAGCCCTTTGGTAATTTCTGCAATTACTTTTCTTTTGAATGCTTCTGTCGTCCTTTCAATGAGAGAAGGGAAAGGAAAAGCTTGATGGTGGAAAGAAACTTGACAGAAACTTTTTTACCAAATCCTGATTACTACAGGCAAGGCTGCATTTGTAGAGTTTTGGTAGATGATGGCAGTGTTCTACAGAACACAATTCTTATGTTATGGCCACTTCTTTTGTTCTCAGTGCTCTACTATGGCATCGGCTTATGGGCAATGGAGTTCTTTCAGTTGATATCAATGCACCGCGTAGGTTGCGTGCTTATGCTCACTGCAGAAAACAACAAGTACAAGTTGCAATGGAGTGACTATTACCTTTTCAAGCAAACTACTTGAGATAGTTTTTAAGATTCTTAGATCATGTTACTAAAGTTGAGGTGATATTGCTATTTTCCTTAGACTTGCGAAATTATGAGTTTACAACTGACTGCTTTGTTATGTCTGAAAATTTGCTATATTTCCACGGAAATATCAAATATCAGCTTATGTTTAAGTCTGTCTGAACAAGCTTATTTCAAAATGCAGCAAGGGATCACTCTCCTCTGTATAATGCTGCTTTATTAGCATTTACTGCCTCTGCATTTTCCGTAGTGTTTTAGACCTAGTATTTCAAAACATAAACAGTTCGCAGGATTGTCAGGATATGTACATCTCTTGTTAGGATCATCTTCTTGCCTTCTTGGGGGCATATGTGCCAAAAAGTTAGCAATTGATGTTTCTAGGTCGTGGAGGATATGAACTTGATTTATTAATATTTGCGATGATTGTTTGTTGATGAAATTTCAAATGTCAAATTTTGAATTTAAAACCGCTAATCGGAAAAACCGGTCGATTACGACATTCGTAGGCGGATATTCGTATTCGACCGAATTAAGCATATATCCGATTCGAATTCGTATTCGTTACGACATTCGATTCGTATTCGTATTCGAGAATATTCGAATTCGTATCCGTATCCGTTTTAAAAACATGAATCCGTATTCGTATTTGAGACTATTCGACCGTATCCGATCCGTTTCCACCCCTACTTACCGCTCGCTCCCAAAACCGCTTTTACCTCCTCTTCCTCGCCGCCGTAACCCGTAACCAGTAACCAACCACTCCTCGCTGCCGCGGCGCCAAGCGATGGACGACGCGTGGCCTGCGCGGTGGCCTCCGCCACCGCTGCCGAGCCAGGTACAGCCCCCGCGCGACTTTGGGTGGGTGGGTGGTGCAAATTTTGAACCTCACGTGATTTACAGACATGGGTTAGTTAATGGGAAAATTGCTCTCATGCCACAAAGTTCAGAGCCATCCTCCCATTTGCCACAAACTTGAGTGACTTTGTTATTATGCCACACAGTTGAGTGTTTTGTCTTTGTTTGCCATTTTAATTTCATTTTGCATTTCGGGGGCGAAATGACCCTTTTGCCCTCGTCAGCGATGGGCGGCCAGGCGGGCTCGTCGGAGCAGCGCGCCGGCGGTGGCGCGGCTTCCTCCACGCTCTCGCCGCCGCCACGTCGGCTTCCCGCCGGGCCCACCCGACTCCGCGCGCGCAACCCGCCTCCCCTCCGTCCTCGCCGGCATCCTCGCCGACCTCGCCGAGATCGGCGGCTCCTCCGCAGTGGCTTCTCCGCCGGGCCCTCCCGACCACCCGCAGCGGAGACTCGCCCGGGAGAAGTCCGCCTCTACGAGATCCCGGTGAGGAGCGGGTGGAGGAAGCCGCGCGGATCCGCGGCGGGGGGGGGCAGTGCTGCGGGTGGTCGGGAGGGCCGGCGGGAGAAGCCGCCGCGAGGGAGCCGCCGATCTCGGCGAGGTCGGCGAGATGCCGGCGAGGAGGAGGAGGCGGGAATTGCCGGCGCGGAGTCGGGAGGGCCCGGCGGGAGAAGCCGACGCGGCGGGCGAGGCGGGTGGAGGCCGCGCGCGCCACCGCCGCGCGCTTGCGCTCCGACGAGCCCGCCTGGCCGCCTCCACTGTTGACGAGGGCAAAAGGGTCATTTCCCGTCCCTGAAAATGCAAATTGAAATTAAAATGGCAAAACAAAGACAAAACACTCAACTGTGTGGCATAATAACAAAGTCACTCAAGTTTGTGGCAAATGGGAGGATGGCTCTGAACTTTGTGGCATGAGAGCAATTTTCCCTTAGTTAATAGAGCTTACCAGGGAGTTGGTCGAAGAGATCAGATATATATCCTCGGAGGGCCTTTAAAGCATGTTTGCATTTTATGTAAGGTTTGAGATTGTGGTTTCGGGTTTCTACAGCAAGTGTAGGTTTTGGCAACCTTGGGTTTTTTCTTGGTTGAGATGTGAAGTAAGATTGCGGGATATATATATCTGAAGAGTGTTCAGTTGTACGGTGGCGCTGTCCCCCCATATAGACACCCCCCTCGGGATTTTGTTCGTATATTAGAAACTGCTCTAGCGTTCTTCGAAATTGTGTTCTAGCTGTTGTTATCAGGATTATAATTTTTCCCCTTCTTGGTTTTTATCTTACTGAAGTGTGTACCAGAGATCTGGTCTGTGTTTCTCCTATTGGAACTTTTGAGGGATGCCCCTTCTGGGTCCCAAAGAATAATAATGCTACAGTATATTCTAATTCATTTTGAGGCTTTTCCAAGGCTATATTTGTCCTGCTGGAACATGTGTACACTCTGATTCTTCCTGCAATTTGGCTATGTGCTGCTTTTTTGCATCTTCTCTTCTGGATCTGTCTGTCTCATGGGCAGTGGGTGGTGTCAGGTTCGTGTACCTTGGCTCGCATAATTCACCTGTGGTAGTGTTGAAATCATACCATCCCTCCTTGCTCCTTTTGATGGGGTTGGATCTATAACGATCCTTGAGAGTTTTTTTTTTCCAATTCTTGGACTGAGAAAATAGTAATTTCTAGTGTTCCATTTGTGCTCTATATTGATTGTTGGGCTCAAAATTTTTGGCACGCCTCCTCATGTCTCCATCACCCACCCTCGCCCGCATCTCCACCAGCAGCGTCGACAACGTCCACGTACCCCGGCAGCCGCATCGGGCATACAGGCCTCTCGAAGGCTGCCAACCTTGCCGCCGGTGATGCACGAACTGCGCCGGTACAGGCTTGTCCTTGTGGTAGTCCTGTGTCTGCGCCTCAGACTGGGGTGGGAGTGTTGAGCCCTGGCCGGTGAGCTGCTGCACAAGCGACGCAAACTCGCTGGGCTTGGTGCATGGTTAACAATTTTGTCTGAAATGGGGCAAAATTTCGGATATTTCACTCCTTTCGTTACCCTCCAAAACAAGACTGGCCGAATTTGGCCTATTTGATATTTGTTCAAATTTTATCTAAAATTTGGTTAAATTTCATCAAAATTCAAATGATATTTGAAAATTTCGTCCAGAATTATGGATGAAATGAACGAAATTTCGGTATTTTGTTGCTTTTGCCGCCCTCCCAAATATTTTGCAAACCGAATGATTTTTTTCCTGGCTTGTTGTGGATGATCCCTGGCCCTGCAGCTGCCGTTCCGGCGTCCACCTGTCCAGGCCCAGGGTCGACGGCACCACTACCGGCTTCTTATTGGTTACAGTCGAGCGCCCTCATGACGACAGTCCAGTCGTCTCTTCGATCCAACACTGAGGGCGTGCTCTGCCCATAAAAGAGTAAAAAAATGTAAAAGGGAATTACAATATTACATACATTGATGCTCTAAAAGAGTTTTTTACGGAGATACCACAATGTACCAGTACTTCCAATCTTTTAAGAAGGTACCAATAAAATATGTCCCTTAATTTTGTAAGGGCATGATCGGTATTGCATGGTTTGTAAATCTTGTGTTAACCTCTTTTTGGATTAGGCGTCCAATCTGTTACCGATCATGGAGCCTCAGGGATAAGCAGTCGCTCGTGCATCCCCGCCTCCTCATTCCCAACATAGCTGGCTCCATCCGGCTTGCCACCGTCGTCGACCGCCTGAGTTCACATCTGTTGAGACTTGAGAACCACACAACACCACCTTGCATACTAAATACAGATAGGTCTTTCCTGCATGCTTTTGATGGCTAGCTTCATATGTGAAGATAGCGTTCTGGATTATTTGGACGTTTTGATAAACAACGGTTGAAAGCTTTGATCTAATTAATTAAGTCCATAGCAGAAATTTATACACTAGGCTCATGAATCAAGTCTATTCATATTATGCCAGTAAGATTAGACATGTTCCACAATTCGAAGACTAGTTTCAAATATGTCAAATACAAATGATCAAGTGTCGATGCAAAAAAAAAAAACCCTAAGATTCTTCATCAAAATTATAGATAGTGGCCAAACAACCAATAGATCGAAACTACTAATCTTCTATCTTATTCACCGTCTGTCATCAATGAAGGTGATGACTTGTGAATGCTATCCAGATTTGGACAAGTCACCGTGTATAAGAGTCATCGTTGGCAAGATCGAATGATGGCTTTAGAGATGGGATTGAGAAGAAACAAGAGATAAAATAACCTCCGTGCCCTCCCAAACTTGTACCTCCACACATTGATTGGTGACATTGGAAACAGTACCACTAGGTACTAAGATATACAGGCCATTGGATCCTAAGGAACAAGACGCCTCACGTAGCTTCCAAGTATCTAAAAAAACTCTTCTAAAAACATACATTTGAGAGGAGTGACACTTTTCAGTGCTTTTTTTTTTTTGCTTTTCTGACCCTCTTGTGGATTTTTTTTGGACATTTAGCCCTCTTGGTCTTTTTTTACGAATTATTTGGCGTGTGACATGTAGCACCTTCTGTGGCCTCGAAGTGTGGAAAACCATGCCCACCAACTTCATGCGGTGTCGGAGCGCATGAGTACCGTTTTATGCGGGGACCACCGACTTCATACGCTCTAGTGCCGCATAAAGTCGGTGGGCCCATGCGTCTTGCTAACGCTTCGGGGCTGCGGAAGGTGCCACGCGTCTCACGCCAAATAATCCGTGCTTGGGAGGGATCAAATCCGCAAAAAATCAGGATACCATCTGTCTCATGGATGTCAGCAGGCTTGATACAAGCGAACGAACAGAGGTTCTAACATACAGATGGGTTTATCCATTGTAAACGAGCCCGTCTATCAGCAGATTTCACACTTGAAAGAATCTGCGAGAGAGGGCCCAAGTCACGCCCATTCAACACTTTATTGAATTCAAGATGTCGCTCACTGGCACGGCACCGCGGACGGCAACTTTACTTCCAAATTGGCATACAATGCGCTTTGTCAGGAGTACAAAGTTTGAGTGGGCGCACTCTCTTTGCAAATTCTAAAAACTACAAATGTTTTCTTTGCAATTATAAAAAATTTACATGCAATTCAGAAAATTGAGTGGGGGCATATGCCCCACTAGCATGTGAAGGTCCGCCTCTTGCAAGGGCGAACCTAGTACAAAGTTTGAGTGGGCGCACACTCTTTGCAAATTCTAAAAACTACAAATGTTTTCTTTGCAATTATAAAAAATTTACATGCAATTCAGAAAATTGAGTGGGGGCATATGCCCCCACTAGCATGTACGAAGGTCCGCCTCTTGCAAGGGCGAACCTAGTACAAAGTTTGAGTGGGCGCACTCTCTTTGCAAATTCTAAAAACTACAAATGTTTTCTTTGCAATTATAAAAAATTTACATGCAATTCAGAAAATTGAGTGGGGGAATATGCCCCCACTAGCATGTACGAAGGTCCGCCTCTTGCAAGGACGAACCTAGTACAAAGTTTGAGTGGGCGCACTCTCTTTGCAAATTCTAAAAACTACAAATGTTTTCTTTGCAATTATAAAAAATTTACATGCAATTCAGAAAATTGAGTGGAGGCATATGCCCCCACTAGCATGTACGAAGGTCCGCCCTTTATATCCTACTTTTCATCCCCATCCCACCAACCAAACAAGAGACGGAACGGTTCCATTTTTCTCCATCCCACTAACCAAACAAAAAATAGAACCATCCCATACTATGAACCAAACATATCAACGGAATCATCCCGTTCCATCCCATCCCAAAAAACTGGAATCGCCCCATCCTATTCCTCCCCATTCCACCAACCAAACACATCCTTAATAACTAAATTGGTTAAAGGTATTGAAAGCAACAGGTATGCAATGAATAGTAGATTGATTTAGAGGTAGCAGTACAGGGCAAATATATAGGCAAGGATGTCTAGGGTTTTGGCTAATAGAATTATGGGCCAATCAGAGAGATCCTTGCCTATAATAGACAGCTAACCAATCATACTAAACACACATGGGCCTAAGGCCATAAGCCCATAGGGCCAGCCATGAAGACTGTCTAACATCCCCCCGTAGTCGAAGCGTCCGCACCTCGGACGTTTAGACTGGACCTGAACTCACTGAAGACTGATGATGGAAGGCCCTTGGTGAAGATGTCGGCATACTGTGAAGTGGTGGGAACATGCAGTACACGGATATCTCCAAGTGCCACTTTCTCTCGAACACAGTGAAGGTCAATCTCAATGTGCTTGGTGCGCTGATGCTGGACTGGATTGGAGGACATGTAGTGATGTTGTTGCAATACACCAAAGTAGCCTGCTGAAGCGGGGTATGCAGTTCTAACAGGAGCTGACGTAACCAAAAAGCTTCGGCAACTGCATTGGCCACACCGCGATACTCAGCCTCGGCGCTCGAGCGTGACACCGTGTTCTGGCGCTTGGAGGACCAGGAAACTAGGTTATCGCCAAGAAACACTGCATAGCCTGAGGTGGACTTGCGTGTGTCCGGGCAACCGGCCCAGTCAGCATCAGAGTAAACCACGAGATCAGACTGCGAGGATGGCTGAAGAAGTAGTCCCAAATGGAGAGTGCCACGAATGTACCGAAGAATCCGCTTGAGAGCGGCAAGGTGTGGCTCCCGAGGGTTGTGCATATGAAGGCAGACTTGCTGAACTGCATAGGAGATATCTGGCCTGGTGAAGGTGAGATACTGTAGGGCCCCTGCTAAACTCCGGAAGTCGCTGGGATCACTAACAGGGACACCGGCTGAGGCAGAAACCTTCGGAGTGGTGTCAACAGGGGTGTTGCATGCAGTCTGCCATGCCTGCGCGCTCCAGGATGTCCATCATGTACTGACGCTGTGAAAGGAGAAGACCACCGAGACACCTCTGCACATGCATACCCAAAAAATGGTGAAGCTCACCAAGATCCTTCATAGAGAACTCTCGCTGTAAGGCATTGATGATGCGTCGGAGGAGCTCGGGAGAAGAGGCGGTGAGAACAATGTCATCAACATAAAGAAGCAAGTAGACAATCTCAGTGCCGCGGTGGTACACAAATAGCGAAGTGTCGGATTTGGCCTCAGTGAATCCCAGAGAGAGCATATATGAAGCAAACCTGATGTACCATGCTCGTGGAGCTTGTTTAAGGCCACAGAGTGATTTGTTCAGACGGCAGACAAACTCCGGATGAGTAGAATCCTCGAACCCAGATGGCTGTGAACAATACACAATCTCAGACAAGGTCCCATGAAGAAAAGCGTTCTTCACGTCAAGCTGATGAATTGGCCACTTCTTGGAGAGAGCAAGAGACAGTACGGTCCGCACGGTCGCTGGCTTCACAACGGGACTGAAAGTCTCAGCGAAATCCACTCCCGGACGCTGGGTAAAACCGCGCAGCACCCAACGAGCTTTATAGCGCTCGAGAGAACCATCTGCCTGAAGTTTGTGCTTGAAGATCCATTTACCAGTGACAACATTCACCTTATGCGGTTGAGGAACCAAATCCCAGGTGTTGTTCTGCAGGAGAGCTCGGTACTCCTCCATAGCGGCTCGCCAATTGGGGTCGGCAAGAGCACTACGATAGGTCTTTGGGAGCGGAGAAAGCGGGGCGGCGATGAAGAGGGCAGGCACGCGGAAACCACGCTTGGCCCGAGTGGTCATCGCGTGGCTGTTCACCACCGGTGGAACTGGAACCACGTCCGACGGTAAGGGAGATCTGGCACAGGCGGGTGAGGCAGGTGACGCCGGCGCAGTAGCGGATCGCCTGTAGTAGACAAAGAGAAAATCTCTGCCCCCTGCAGGAGGAACAGCGCGTGGTGATGGCAGGGATGCAACCGGCGACGGGGGCGCCGGGGCCGCACGAGACTGTGCGAATGCCGAGACTGCTGTCGGTGTAGGGACTGCATAAGGGTGATCTAACAGAGGAAGCACCGGAGCCGCACGTGGCTGTGCGGATGCCGTCTGCATCAAGACCGGGGGTGGAGGAGCGGACACAGCGTCAGAGACCACGCGCAGGGGCGAGGTAGCAGTGGGGGCTGACGCGGCGGACGGACCTGCAGGGAGAAACGAAGTGTGGCCTATGGGAGTAGGCAAAACGTCAGTTAGATCATCCAAGAAGTCAAGCTCCGTGGGGGATCGCTGGTGCTGCTTGGCAAGGGGGAAAACGTTCTCGTCAAAGATGACATGGCGAGAAATAATGAGCTGATTGGAAGTAATGTCAAGGCAGCGATATCCTTTGTGGTGGGCAGAATATCCAAGGAAGACACACAACGTTGAACGCGGAGCAAGTTTGTGAATGGCGGTTGCAGACAAATTGGGGTAGCATGCGCAGCCGAAGACACGGAGATGGCGATATGAGGGTGGTTTGCCGTAGAAGGCAAGGTGTGGCGTGGAGGAACCAAGTGTCTTGGTCGGCAGAATGTTGATGAGATGGGTGGCGGTGTTGAGGGCCTCGACCCAGAAAGATGGAGGGTAGCTTGCTTGGAACAGTAAGGAGCGCACAATGTTATTAATGGAACGAATAATGCGCTCGGCTCTACCGTTCTGGTAAGAAGTGTATGGACATGACATGCGAAGATGGACACCACGGGTGAGGAAGAACGTGCGTGCGCTGGAATTATCAAATTCGCGCCCATTGTCGCACTGGACAGCCTTAATGGTGGCGCCAAACTGAGTAGCCGCGTAAGAGAAAAAATTAGCAAGTGTGGGGAATGTGTCAGATTTGAGTCGCAGAGGAAAAGTCCAAAGGAAATGCGAATAATCATCCAGGATGACCAAATAGTATTTATAACCTAAAACACTGACAATGGGTGATGTCCAAAGGTCACAATGTATGAGGTCAAACTTATGAATAGCACGCGAGGTGGAAACAGGAAATGGAAGGCGAATGTGGCGACCCAATTGACAGGCATGACACAGGGAAGTGCTAATTTCTTTGTTACATGGCGGAATGGAGGAAGTGTGCATGAGGGTGTTGAATGCCTCCTGACCAGGGTGGCCAAGTCGACGATGCCAAAGGGAGGAAGACTCAGCGAGGAAGGCGCTAGGCAGGGGGGCGTCGGCGGGCAGGCGAAGAGGGTAGAGGGGACCGTTGCTATTGCATCTGACGATCACCTTCCGAGACTGGAGATCCTTCACAGAACAACCAGCGGGATCAAATTCAACAGAACAATTGTTGTTAGTGGTGAATTGGCGAACGGAAATAAGGTTCTTAATAAGACTTGGGGAAACAAGAACATTGTTAAGCCGAAGTGAACCCGAAAGATGAGCAGCGCCCGTGGAAGTGACGGGGAGTAAAGACCCGTTACCAACAACAATAGATGAAGGAACTGGATTCCGCGGGGAGGAAATGTGAGAGTGTACCAGCATCGGAAGTCATGTGGGAGGTGGCACCGGAGTCGAAGTACCAGTCATTGTGTTGAGGCGGCTGGAGAGACATGGTGTTGAAAGAGGAAGCCAGAGAATGCTGATCCCAGGAGGGCAATCCGCCAGTGGAGTTGTAGGGGAACGGCGGCGGGAGGACCCACTGGCCCTGGCCACCGGCGAGCAAGGCGTGCGGCTGCTGGGCAAGTAGCGCCTGTTGGTGAGGAGCCGGAGGAGCCTGCTGCAGCGGACCACCCATGGCGCGCTGCTGCGGAAGAGGCGCCAGAGGTGGTCGCTGACCCGGCCACATGTAGATGGAGCCAGACCAGGGATTGTGAAAGGAGGGCCAGGGTCCGCCGGCGGCGCCCTGTCCACCCGCCCACGACTGCTGAGGCGCTCCACCGTCAGAGCCAAAGCCAGCGGTGGTGCCACTGCTAGAACGGCCGCGGCGTTTGCCCCGTTTGCCACGGGAAGCAGGCTTGGAGCCGCCGGTTGAGGGAGTGGACGTCTGCTGATTGGAAGAGGGCGAGGACGTAGAGTCGCCTGTAGTGGTAACAAGGGCGATGGAGGGCGCCGTCGTGCGATGCGCCAGGTTGAGTTCCTCCAAAAGGAGGTCGGCGCAGGCCTCCAGGAAGGTGGGGAAAGGACGGCTGCACGGAAGATGCAGACCAATGGCGAAGAAGCGCTCGTTGAGGCCGCGGATGACATGAAGCACCAGGGTGCGATCGGAGATGTGCTCGCTGAGGTCGCCAAGATCATCAGCCATGCGCTTCATCTTCTGGCAGTAGTCGGTGATGGACAAGTCGCCTTGAACGAAATTGCAGAAGCTGGCCTCAAGGAGAAGAGCTTGTGCCTCCCGGTTGCCGAGAAATTGGGTCTCAACGGCAAGCCAGGTAACACGAGCGGTGGAGCCACGCACCATGACGATCTTGGTGAGGTCGGAGGACAGGGTCTCGAAAATCCAAGATCGAACCACGCAATCCATGCGCAACCAATCAGGAGAGGCTGATGTAGCGGCGTCGTGAAGAACGTGATCCTCCAGAGAATACTTGCCCACGGCGAGGAGAAAGAGTTCTCGCCACTAGGTGTAATTGCCGGAGGTCATGTCGAGGACGATTGGGACCAGAGATCGGATGTTCTGGACCGCAACAGCCTGAGCATGGAGATTGAGGACAGCGGCAGCTTCATGAAATAGCAGGGCGTCCTGGACGGCAGGGTTGTCAGAGACAGGGGATGAGGTGTCGGCGGCGTCCTCCTTCAGGGGATCGGCGGCAGCGGCAGCACGGGCGCAAGCGGCGCGCTCGAGCGCATCGCGAAGACGAGCCGCAGCCGCGTCACGCTCCTGGGTTGCCGCAGCAGCCTCGCGTTCGGCCTCCTCGGCTAGGGCAGCGCGTATGCGGGTGACCTCCGTGGCGGCGGCGGCCGAGTCGGCATCATCCTTCGGGTGGCTTGCGCGCGCGGCATCAGTGCCAGCAGCAGCGGCGCCAGGGGAAGGAGGGGCGGCTGGAGAAGAGCCAGCCATGGGATGTGGGTGCGAGGCGAGGGAATCTCCCGCGAGACGCAGCGACGGCAGAGAGACGGCCGGTGCGGAGGCGCAGCGTGATAGAGTCACGCGCGCTAGGGCAACGGAAGCGAGAACAGGGGTAAACCCCGAACTCCTGATACCATGAAAGCAACAGGTATGCAATGAATAGTAGATTGATTTAGAGGTAGCAGTACAGGGTAAATATATAGGCAAGGATGTCTAGGGTTTTGGCTAATAGAATTATGGGCCAATCAGAGAGATCTTTGCCTATAATAGACAGCTAACCAATCATACTAAACACACATGGGCCTAAGGCCATAAGCCCATAGGGCCGCCATGAAGACTGTCTAACAGATATGAATTACTACGATGATGTCCAGGCTTTGTCTAGGGTTTCAAAAGAAGAAAGAGTCGATAGTCGATTTGATTGGTCGAGGGTAAAGTAGGTAACAAACACCGTTAGGGTTTTGGGAGGTGAGGTTGATTGGTCAAATCTAGGGTTATGGACTCGACGATGATGTACGAGTACGTCTAGGGTTTAGAAAAAGGAAGCGAGGTTAAAATAATTGAGCGATATAATTATGGCCCAATGATGGTTAGGATTTTCAAGGAAAAGAAATGCCGATAATCAAATAGCCGAATTATCGGTCGAACTTATTGATTACGGACAAGGTAGGCAATTCTGTTTAGGATTTCAATAGAAAGAGGAGATCAATAAATAATTTCTGGTGGTTTAAAGGATTTGATATGGCTTTAGATGGGAGTTGGATAAATTTGGAGGTAAAAAGAAAATGACACAGAAGATGCGATCGAAAAACTCTAGGGTTTTAAATGTAAATAGACGACAAGCTCAATATGAGTTTTCGTAATCTGCCAAAAATAAAAAAAGATTCAAAAATTTAGTCAATTTTTAGGACTGTTACATATACTCTTCGGTCGCACGATTATTGATATACATCCAACCTCTCTCCATCTAGTAACTAGTTAACAACATCAATTAGTCATTAATATTTAAAAATAAAAAAATAATATACAACAAAAGAATTCAGTTATCTCCACCACCATTAATTAATTTTTTGTTCACTTAAAAATATTTCATAAGCTTCCTAGCCCACCATCGCACTCCTTCCAGAGTCCAGACCATTGGCTTGGTCTGGGATGCATACTGTGGTTTGCTGAGAAATGGGTAGATACTGAAAGTAAATTCTATAATGGTTTATCTTGTCCAAAACCGTTAGTAAAATCTCTACCGGTTGGTGATGTGAACTGATAGTAAAATCTCTACCGGTTCGTAAACTTAAACCGTTAGTAATAGTTTTACTACCAGTTGGTGTAGTGAACCGTGGGAAAAATCTCTGCCGGGTTTGAAAAACAAACCGTTGGTAATATCTTTAGTAACGGTTTTATTAACTGAACCAAAACACATGTGTGTAATGGTTCATCTCATAAACTAATAATAATATTATCTCTAACAGTTATTTTGTATTAACCGATAAAAAAAGCTGTGGACCATCTCCCGTTAATAGTATTGACATCGGTTCCATAGTTGGACCGATACAAATGTCCTTACCTCTATCGGTTTTGCCAAACCAGTAGAGATATGCCGTTACACATTAAGCATTTTGTAGCAGCGAACCTCCAGCCATGCATGTCCATAACTATTATCATATCCATAACTATTATAATAGTTATGAATATCCATAAATATGATAATAGTTATGGATATGATATATTTTTTAGTTAATAAAGATTAAATGCACCCACATTCAGATGTTATGTTAATCCTAATAGTTTTACTGATTTGATAATTTCTTTCAAAAATAACAACAGGACTAAATAGTGAAACAGAAGATTGCAGCAGCATCTAACCTAGAAGTTTAGCCAAGTACTGCAGTCCTTGAAAGCAAACATGGCAGAGGCTATGGTTTTTGTGGTACTTGAAAAAATTGCTGCCACTTTGGGGAAGGAGGCACTAGCTGCAATACAATCAAGCTTAGGAAAAGAAGCATCAGCTTTACTTGAAGTTAATAACAACATGAGGCAGCTTGAAATTGAGTTTACAGTTATGAAAGCTTTTTTAATGCAAGTAGCAATGAACTCATCACATGATTTGGCCTATCAGGCCTGGCTTAATGAAGTAAAGAAGGTTTCATATGATGCCGAGGACGTTATTGATGAGTATGCATACCTCATTGGACAAACAACAGAAACCTGTTTACTCAAGAAACTGTGGCATCATTCCAAAACGTCAATAGATGGCATAATATTGCTGAACAGCTTAAACAGATTGAAGCACGCCTCTTGAGACTGACAAGCATGAAAGAACGTTATGGCATTTCAGCCAGTGGAGAAGGAAGCAACCTAAGTCATAATAGCCTTCAGCTTCAGGAACATATATTTGATGCTACAAGTGTTGGAATTGAAGATAACGTCGTTGGGATTGAAGAAGAATCGTCATGGCTCACGGATCAGTTGATACGTGGGCAAAATCAACGAACAATCATCTCTATCTGGGGTATGGGTGGTTTAGGCAAAACAACACTTGTCCGTCGGGTCTATAAAAGCAGTACAGTTAAACAAGAGTTCCAATGTTCTGCATGGATTTCAATTTCACGAAGGTACAATATTGACGATTTATTAAGAAGAATACTAAAGCAGCTATTTGAAAAGGAAGACCGCAAACGTAATGAGTTTGACACAATGGATACGCCAACCTTGATAGAAAGAATGGCAGACTACTTGCAGAACAAAAGGTATTTGATTGTATTGGATGATTTGTGGAGTCGAGATGCTTGGATATTGTTAGATAATGCATTGGCTAGAAACAACAACAGAAGTAGAATTATCATTACAACAAGGATCGAAGATGTTGCTTCGTTAGCATATGATGAGCACTACATCCAACTAAAAACTCTCGGAGAGAAAGAAGCATGGGACCTCTTTTGTGGAAAAGCTTTTACAAGACTAGAAGGTAAAGCATGTCCCCAAAGTCTAATTCATTGGGCAGAAGAAATTGTAAACAAATGTGAAGGATTGCCACTTGCTATCGTTGCCATTGGGAGTTTGCTGTCACGTAAGAAGTTAGATGAGAATGAATGGAAGTCATTCTATCATCAACTGGATTGGCAACTGATGAACAATCCAGATCTGAACTTGTTGACTAATGCACTCAATCTTAGCATTAATCATACACAAGGAAATCTAAAGAATTGTTTCCTCTACTGTGGCCTATTTCCAGAGGACTATGTGATTAGAAGAAAGGAGCTCATTCGGTTATGGATAGCTGAAGGATTTGTTGAAGAAAGGGGACCAAATATAACAATGGAGGAAGTAGCAGATGAATACCTCAAGGAGCTTGCTCAACGTTCACTTCTTCAAGTGGTAAAGAGGAATCACTCTGGAAGAGCAAAGGAACTCCAAATGCATGATCTTGTAAGAGATATAGTTGTAAGCAAGTGCAAAAGTGAGAAATTTTCTGTTCTTCTGGATGGTCCTCGTGTTACAGAGCTGAACAGAGAAGCGCGCCGTGTATCAGTACTAAATTCTGAGAGCATTATAGATAGTCTTGAATGGGGAGAAAAGATTCGGTCCTTCATTTTGTTTGATTATAATGTGCCATCTTCATGGGTACAGACTGCTACTGGAAAATTCAAACTGCTCAGGGTCTTGTCCTAAGGTTTGCAAACATAGAGACACTCCTGATGTTGTGACCACTCTGTTCAATTTGCAGTACCTTGATTTGCTTGGCACAAAGCTTAAAATATTCCCAAAGCATTGTGTAAGTTGAGGAAGCTACAGATGTTAGATCTTTGTTACACTTACATAGTGGAACTGCCATTCGAGATAAGTACACTGACTAGGCTCCGATTTCTACGCACTTTTGTTGAACATGAGTCTGATGCCAGAATATTTGATTGCTTCCAAGCTGCTAAAGTGCCTTCTAGAATTTGTTCTCTGAAGGATCTACAAGTACTGGAACATATAGAATTAACCAAAGATATAGCTGTCAATCTGGGAAACTTGAAGCTACTGCGGAGGCTTTCCTTAATGAAAGTGAAGGATGAACACATAACGCACTTGTGGACCTCCATCAAAAAGATGCCATACCTTACCAGGCTATTTATAATTTCATATGGAGAGGAAGAAGTTCTTAATCTGGAAATCTTAGGTTCTTTGCCAAATCTGGAAAATTTGTACCTGAAAGGCAAGTTGCAAGGAGGTGCTGTCCCACCAATATTCCGCAGTTTCATGAAACTCCGAGACCTACGCATGGGGTGGTCAAGGATGCAAATAGACCCAATTCCTTCATTCTCACACATGTTGAATCTAGTTCAACTTCATCTTTGTAGGGTTTATGAGGGGCAGATGATGACCTTCAGAGCAGGCTGGTTTCCAAAGCTTGAGAAACTGTACTTAGCTGACATGGAGCAGCTCAGTTGGATTGAAATGGAGGCTGGCACTATGGAGATCGTAGATCATGTACAGCTCGTTGGTTTGAGAAGTATGCTTGTTGTTCCAGCAGGGTTTCAATGTCTTACCTCACTTCAACAGATGGTCCTTCAAGATATGCCAAATGAATTCATGATGAGGGCGACAGGACAAGACTATGTTTACATCCAACATATCCCATCAATACTTCGTCGGGTTTGATGCAAATCCAGCCCAAAAGTAAGAAAAGTGGCCTTTATTATTTTGCATCTGCAGAGTGCGCAAAATTTTCTCTTTAGCTTGTTTATTGGTTTGGTCGGTGTAGAACTGTGTATACAATAGAAAAATAAAGCTGGTAGAATCAATTACCGCCTTCCAAACATACAATCTACTGCAAACCAACAATCCTATCAATCATGCAAAACTTATCGTTTTGTGAGCCAAATCAACATGGAGTTCTTTTTTAAAAAAATGTTATAGCATCCTTTAATCTTTAAATGGATTTGCCAATTTTCAGTTGTGTGAAAATTTATGGTCTTTCAATCACCAATAATATGGTCAATAAAGTTGTTTGATGAAACTACAAATTGAATTTAGAGGTGTAGCCTTGTAGGATTCCATATTCATGACTTAATTATTATATCTAAAGCTCTGGTCATACAGAATTTTATCTCACAATGTATTTCTCAAGTTGTTGCACATATATAAACTTGTAAACACGGCAAAGTCATTCAAAACTGATAGAGGCTAATCTGTATGTCAACGACATTGACGTATCTCCTTGCCTTGCAAATTGCATTGTGCAGGGAACAGCAGACGAAGAAGGTATTTTATCTATATGAATTCCATCACTGGTTGTTTAATGGAGGTTGGAACCGTAAGATGCTCATTGCGCTATCTGCAACCGTTGTATGTCGAAACACCGAACTGTGTAATAAAAAAGATTCAGGATTCCTTTCCAAGCGTGCGTAATCACTCCATAGTTGTACTGTACTGTCATTATATATTTGTACTGTGAGTAAAGACTACTTAATACTTATGGTGTTGTGATGTGTAAGTTGTAACAAAAACATATACTTTTAGGACCTTATGGTTTGCTTCATTTTTTGGGAATTCATGGGCCCTGATCTGCTTTAGGCTGGCAGCTCGCACCATAGAGCGCGCCAAATGTAGAAAAAAAAAATTTACAAGCCACTCAACCTTACTATGCTGCTAGCTAGGCAATACATGCGTGAAGAAGCTCTCCCTGCCTTCCAAGCTTAAGCTTTTTTACTGCCTCCGTCCCAAAATACAAGAGATTATGACTATGTATTTGGTCAAAGAAGTCCAGATACATAATCAGAACTCTTCTATTTTAGAACAGAGGTAGTATTTCATTCTCATGAAATTACCTGCCTTCCAAACATACAATACATGTGTGAATCAATTTATATTTCATTATAAAAAAAGATCATAATAGGCATAATATAACAACGTTAAGAGCTTTAGAGCTCCTAGCTGAAATTCAGGAGCAGAGCTATATTGACTCTACTGATTACCCCCATAATTTAGTCCTGCTTATACATTATAAACGCGATTGCATGATTCCATCACTCTTTGGGCATGCAGCTCTAGGGAGAGAAGCACTCAATGCCACGGGCACACAGTTACAAAAACGAGCATCAATTTTACTTGAAATTGACAATAACATTAGGCAGCGTAAAATCGAGTTTACTGTCATGAAAGCATTCAGCAACAGATACATCTGTCACGAGATAGAGCTTATGAGTCATGGCTTGATGAAGTAAAAAACGTTGCACATGATGCTGAGAATGTGATTGATGAGTACGTATATCTAGCTGGGCAGGCACAAGAAGAAACAAGCAGGCTAAAAAAATTGTTCTGTTGCTACAAAAATGCCGACGGGTGGCACAGCATTGCAACACAGATTTCACAAATTAAATCTCGCCTTCAAAACCTCACAAGCTGACAAGAATGAAGGCTCATTACGGCATTGCAACAAATGAAAACAAAGATGGTAGCACCTCAAGTCATGAGAGCCTAGTAGCCTACAGGAGCTTACATCTGATTCAGCGTATTTTGGTACTGAAGAAGACATGGTTGGCAATAAAGAAGAATCTGAACACTTGGCAGCTATTGACACATGGTGAAGAAACCCGCACTGTCATCTGCATTTGTGGAATGGGTGGGCTAGGAAAAAACAACTCTTGCCCGGACCATCTATAGGACGAATGTGGTTAAAAAAGAAGTTTGATTGTTTTTTGTGGATCACAATCTCCCAGGATTACACGATTGAAGATTCATTTAAAAGAGCACTCAAACAGCTCCTGGATATGAATAAGAAGATTTCTGATCAGACTGACATTATGGAGGGTAAGCTTGGTACAGAGGCTAAGAAATTAATTACCTGCAGGACAAAAGATATTTAATTTTAGTGGATGACATGTGGAGTCAAGATGCGTGGATATTATTAGCTTGTACTTTTGTGAAAAACAAAAAAGGATTGCCTCTTACTATTGTTTGTTGGGATCTCACCTGAAGAACGACGAATCTTCCGTCGCCGGTGAGTCCACGGCCAACTCAACTTATGCTAGACACAGAGATTTTGGTGCTGTCAAACTTGGCAGCTTTTCCAGACTCTATTGCTTTGTTTAAATAGACCATTACAAGGAAAGTAAACCATGGTATCAATCAGGCAGATATATGCCCAATTTCCAGTGATCATATACCTAAATTAACAAATAACCAAAACAGGAAAGTCTAACCTTGCAATCAAGGATTATACTAACAATCTCCTCCTAAGCCTTGTTTTGCTCACTATTTACATCGAACAAGCCGATCTTGGCGCGAAGTTCATGAAATTTGGCTCTGCCGAGAGGTTTTGTCAGAATGTCACCTAGTTGTTCTTCACTTCTGACGAAATCCACATCGATCAGGCCCTTTTCTGCGGACTCCCGGACTAAGTGATATTTCACTTCAATGTGCTTACTTTGTCCATGGAGTACCGGGTTTTTGATCAAAGCGATGGCGGACTTGTTGTCCACTTTCAGCATTGGCATGCTTGGTGCAGACCCCTGCACTTCAGTTAACACTCGAGCGAGCCACAATGCCTGACAAGCAGCATTTGCAGCTGCTATATATTCTGCCTCGCAGCTGGACTGAGCCACAACCTTTTGCTTCATGGACTGCCAGGTAATTGGACTGCTGGCCAAGAAGAAGATCACCCCAGTTGTGCTTTTCCTAGCATCAACATCACCAGCGAAATCAGCATCACTGAACCCGGTCAGCTGTGTCTGATCCTCTTTCTTCCTTCCAAACCAAAGTCCCCAATTTCTGGTTCCCGCCACATAGCGAAGAATTCGCTTTACTGCTGCAAGATGATCCTCCCGTGGCTCCTCCAAGAAACGGCTCACATACCCAACAGCGAATGCAAGATCAGGGCGGGTGTTAACCAGGTACCTTAGACTCCCTACTATGCTCCTGTAGGCAGTAGCATCCACCAGCGGCTCAGTGCTTTGTTTGCTCAACTTAAGCCGCGTCTCCATGGGCACTTGACTGGGATTACACCCAGTCATACCACTTCTCTCCAGGAGCTTAACGGCATAGGCTCCCTGGCTGAGCGAAATTCCTCTTGCGCTCTGCTTCACTTCAATGCCGAGGTAGTAGTGAAGCAGACCGAGGTCACTCATTTTGAATGCGGCCGCCATCTCCTTCTTGAACAGCCCAATGTCGTCACAGCTAGCGCCGGTGATCACCAAATCATCGACGTACACCCCGACTACTAGCTGTGCATCACCGGTCCGCCTGACATAAATGGCATGCTCCGATGGACTCCTCTTGAAACCGAGCGACACCAGCGTGTCGTCCAGCTTTGCGTTCCAGGCTCGTGGTGCTTGGTGTAATCCGTACAGCGCCTTCTGCAGCTTGAGCACCTTGTGTTCCTTCCCAGCGATAACGAATCCCGCCGGCTACTCCACGTATACCTCCTCTTGTAGATCGCCGTTTAGGAACGCCGATTTGACGTCCATGTGGTGCACCTCCCACCCCTTGTGCGCCGCAAGGGCAATGAGCAGGCGCACCGAGTCCAGTCGCGCCACTGGCGCGAACACTTCATCGTAGTCGATGCCATGCCGCTGTGCGTATCCCTTCACCACGAGGCGCGCTTTGTGCTTGACCACTGCCCCGTGCTCATTCCTCTTGACCTTGAATACCCACTTCAACCCGATCGCCCGGCGGCCGGGTGGGAGGTCGGCCAGAGACCAAGTCTTATTGTCTTCAATGGACTCCATCTCTTCCACCATTGCCTTCCTCCAGCTCGGGCTATGTTCTGCTTCAACAAATGACCCGGGTTCGTCGGAGCTTACTGCATGCAGCTCCTCCGCAACCAGTACCCGTGGTGCGAACCCAAGTGGCGATGCCGGCCCGATGATGTTGTCGATCTTGCGGAATCGAAGTGGGACTTCCTCGTCGTAGTCGGCGTCCAAATTATCGACATTCTCGCTTGGCGGAGAGGCAAACTCCACTGCCTGTGTCTCCCCTGATTCTCCCGGTGTCGCACCTCCAGCAGCCTGTGGCGATGGTGGTGGTGTTAGCTCTTCTGGCGCCGCAGCTCCAGGTGTCTCGACGGCGCCCTCGGCCACCGGAGATGCCTGGTTCACGATGGAGTACTCCACCGTGAAGACGTCGTCGTTCCCGCCAGATGCGCCGATGTCGCCACCCGTGCCCCAGTCCCACTGGGCTTGTTCGTCGAACACCACGTCTCGCGTGATATGGACGCTCTTCGCGACGGGGTCGTAGGCGCGATACGCCTTTGTTCCGCGTTCATAGCCGATGAAAATCATCTTGCGGCCTCTGTCTTCCAGCTTCTTGAGGTGGGGCATCGTGTTCCGGACGTAGACGATGCAGCCGAACGTCTTGAGGTGGTGTACGGCTGGCTTCTTCCCGTGCCAAGCCTCGAACGGAGTCATCCCGTCCACGCTCTTCGTCGGGCATCTGTTCAACACATACACCGCAGCACTCACCGCCGCCCGAACCATCGAGCGACCCTTTCGCCTTGAGCATGCTTCTTCGCCGCCACCACCGCGCCATTCCGCGCTCGACCACGCCGCTCGCTATGGATCAGAGGCGCGGTGTGTTGGCGATGAACTCCTTCCATCGCACAGTACTCAGCGAACTCCGTGGAAGTGAATTCCCCACCACGATCGGTGCGGAGTGCCCTCAGCTTGTGCCCAGACTCGCCTTCCGCCCGTGCTTGAATCTCCTTGATGGCAGCCGCTGCACGATCCTTAGAAGGAATCGCGGCTACCCACATGTATCTGCTGAAGTCGTCCACCAGCAGCAAGAAGTACTTGCTGCCCCTCGGAGTCGCCGGCGTGATGGGACCGCATAGGTCACCATGCACCAGATCCAGGAGCTCCCGCGCGCGGTACTCTCCTTGTGCCGGGAACGAGGTGCGTCTCTGCTTCCCGGCTTGGCATGCCTCGCACACCCGTTCTACATGGCCGATTTCCGGCAACCCCCGAACCAGCTCCTCCCGAGCCAGCTTCCGCAGCGCCGCCATGTTCACATGACCGAGGCGCGCATGCCATCGCCAGGCCTCCGCATCGTCGCGCGTCGCCAGGCATACCGGAGGTGCCATCCTGATGTTGAGCACATACAACCGGTTCGCCCCGCGCGTCACCTTTGCCAGCAGACGATCGCTCAGCTCCCAGATGCGCAAGACTCCGGTGTTGATGTCGATCTTGTACCCGACCTCGTCGAGCTGCCCGATGCTCACGATGTTCGTCAACCGGGGAATAAAATAGACCCCGGAAAACGATCGAATCTCACCGGTCTTGCACACGAACGCGACCGTCCCTCGGCCCTCGATCTGCGCCAGCGAGTCGTCGCCGAACCGCACCGTCCCCAGCACCTCCTTGTTGAGATCCGCGAACGCCGCCCGACACCCAGACATGTGGCTGGTAGCCCCGGTGTCCAGGACCCATGTCTTGGCGTCACGGTCTTCTTCTTCTCCAAGGTGAGCGAACACCTTTTCCTCCTTTAGCTGGATCTGGGTGCCCGCCGTCGTCGGCGATGGGGATGGAGGCGGCAGCACCACCTCCAGCCGCTGGATCTGGGCGCTTGCTGCTGTCGGCGATGGGAATGGCGACGCCGGCAAGGGGCTTGCGGGAAAAGAGGAAAAAGGTGAGGCCTTCACCACCAGCAGCGAGGCCTCCTCTTCTTCTTGTGCGATGTGGGCCTGCTCCTTGGGCTTCGAGCGGCACTCACGGGCCCAATGGCCCATCTTCCCGCACCTCCTGCACTCATCTCCGGTGGACTTACCAGATTTAGTCGGCTGCCCGCTTGACGACGAGTCTCGCGCCGCGCTCGCCACCGCGGCTTCGCCTTGCCTTGCCGAGCCAAGACCGAGTGGTTCTCCGCCTCGCGCTTCTTCCGCCGCGCATCCCATTCCTCCTCCGTGAGATACAGCCTCCCATCATGCTGCAACGACGTCGGCGGTTCTTCGAACGAATCCTCCACCGCCTTCAACCGCCCCGTCAGCTCCGCGACGGAAAGTGTTGACACATCGAGTAAAGTCGTGATCGCGAGAACGATCTGCTTGAGCCGCGACGGCACACTGCGGATGATCTTCTCCACGATCTTGGCTTCTTCCACCACCTCGCCTAGTGTGGCGAGGGTCGCCGCCATGCCTTGGAGGCGCATCGCGAAGTCCTCGACGGTCTCGCCGTCGTTGAATGTCGCCAAGTCGAACTTCCGCCGGAGCTGCACCGCAGCGGACTTCTTCACGCGTTCATCACCGACCCGCATCTTCGAGATGGTCTCCCACGCCTCTTTCGCCGTCTTCTTGTCGGCGATCGACGACACCATCTCCGGTGGCACCGCACTGCAGAGGGCGTCGAGCGCCATCATCTCCTCTTGCTGATCGATGCCGCCGGCCTCGATGACCTTCCAGAGCGCCCGCGCCTTCAACTTCACCTTCATCAGGAGTGCCCAATCGGAGTAATTTGTCTTCGTGAGGACGGGGTAGCTACTCCCGCCGCTCACCTCACGAATCACCCTCTGGATCGCGACACCATCCCTAGAAGTGTTGCCGGCGAGCTCCCTCTCGTCACCCATCGAGCTCTGGCTCGAAAATGGCTCTGATACCACTTGTTGGGATCTCACCTGAAGAACGACGAATCTTCCGTCGCCGGTGAGTCCATGGCCAACTCAACTTATGCTAGACACAGAGATTTTGGTGCTGTCAAACTTGGCAGCTTTTCCAGACTCTATTGCTTTGTTTAAATAGACCATTACAAGGAAAGTAAACCATGGTATCAATCAGGCAGATATATGCCCAATTACCAGTGATCATATACCTAAATTAACAAATAACCAAAACAGGAAAGTCTAACCTTGCAATCAAGGATTATACTAACATTGTTGCCATTGAAAGTCTTCTATCCTATAAGCAAATACATGTGACAATGGAAGTCGTTATATGGTCAACTTAACTGGCAACTCACTAAGAACCAAAAGCTGAACTACGTAACAAGTATTCTCAATCTCAGCTTCAATTATCTACAAGCAAATCCAAAAAATTGCTTCCTTTATTGTAGCATGTTCCCTGAAGACTATGAGATTAGAAGAAAACAGATAATTCAGTTATGGATAGCTGAAGGTTTTGTCAAAAAAGGGGAGAAGGTATTACCTTGGAAGAAGTGGCTGAAGACTACCTCAAAGAACTTGTTCTACATTCACTTCTTCCGGTTGCTTGGACGAAAGGGTATGAAAGACCAAAGTCATTTCGGAGGCATGATCTTGTAAGAGACATAACAGTTGCCAAATGCAAAGCTGAAAAGTTCTCTTTCCTAGTGTAGACAACACATATGTTACATAACAGAATGATGAAGCACACCAAGTTTCCTTAGTGAAGGGCGGGAAAGCCATTGAATCTGGTGCAGGTGAAAGATCAGGTCCTTCATTTTGTTTGACGTGGAAGTGCAATTCTCATCGATACAGAAGGCAACTGCAAATTTCAGATTGCTAAGGGTCTTGTCCTACGTTATGCAAAATTTTTGAAGTTCCCTGATACTGTAACTCGTCTCTTCAATTTACACATCTTGTTTCCAGGATCAATTAGCAGGCTGACGAAGGTACAGACTATGGATCTTAGGGAAACATGTGTAGAGGAGCTACCAGAGGAAATAAAGTTCCTAACCAAGCTGCGGGTCCTATCCATGGATATTGACTTGTGACCATAGCAATTTAAACAGGGGAGTGACTATTGCACAGGCGACTGAAATATTTTTATCTTTCAGTCACCTAAAATTGCACTCTGAATCACCTGAAGTCTGAAGTTGCAGGTATTGTTTTGGAGGGGACTGCAAGTTTAGTTGATTGAGAGTGCAATTTTAGGTGACTGAAAGATAAAAATATTTCAGTCGCCTGTGCAATAGCAAAACTGTTTAAACAGACACTTTACTAGGTTCCAGGCCACTCGAATTTGGTTTCCATTTTATCTTCTAACAGATTTACAAGTGCTAGTAGACATAGAAGCAAGCAAACATGTTGTTACCAATCTTCAGATTGACACAACCACAGTGCATGCCTTGGCATTTGTGGCGTGAAGCAGGATTGCATGGAGAAATTATGTGTCTCCGTAAAAAGCACGCCAGATCTTATTAGGATGGGTATAGTCTGATATGATGAGAATGAAATGCTTGACATACAACATTTGGACCATGCTCAAAATTTGGAATGGCTTCACCTATGAGGCAAGTCGCATGACTCAGGTGCCACATCAAGGTTACAGAACTCTGGTAAACCAAAATACTTATGCATAGGGTCTTCCTGCATCTCTCATTTGTAGAACCTAGCAGAACTTTATCTTCAGAAGGCCTATCATGGGTTGTTGATGACCTTCCGGGCAGGCTGGTTTCCAAACCTCAAGGAATTGAGCTTAGCTGAGATCGACCAGTTATGTTCAACTCATACTGAAGCTGGCGCAATGCCAAACTTGAACATTTTGGTATTATGCGGATTGCATAATATACTTTCTGTACCAGTAGGATTTAAACACCTGACATCACTACAAATTTTGTGCCTTCAGATATGCCAAAAGAAATCATGGAGAGGACAAGCAGAGAAGACCAGATCTATGTTCAACACATACATCAGATTCGTTATCACGCTGTCCATGTGAAACGATGGAAATTCACTAGTAAGATATCTTGTTTCTGCTCCATTTTGCAGATCTAAGTATTAGTTTATTGTGGGAGTGGAGATGCTACACTGATCTGGTCTTCTAGTGATTCTAGTGGCAGAGTTACGTTTGTTTCCAAGATATATTTCATAATGTGTTTGCCATTTTTCCATAATGACTGTAATAAGCATTTTGTAAATGGTAATATAATAGTTGTACTTTCATTGCCTAACTAAAGGCAAAAGACAAACTATTTAGTATGTACCGACAATAAGCACTTCAATAAAGGGAAGCAGGATTCCATTACCAGGTTTCTGGCCAAATTCTGTGTGTTAGTCCATGTTCAAGCTTCAGATATGAATACCATGTTTCACATCTTCCATTGATACCCAGCTAAGTACAAGAGTAGTATGTCCGACAATCAACCGAGGACTGGCTCCTTGATGAACACCACATGTTTCCTGGGCCCTGAGACTGAGAATACATTAAACAATGTTCACTGAGCCCACTATAACCATGAAACTTGAAGCAGTAAAGCCCTAAGGAACACCCATACTGTTCCACTGCACATATCAGGTTCCACTACAATCTTAAATGCAGTAGAAACATCACTAGAATTTTCCATGGAGTAGAAATATTACGTATTCATTCTATTAGATACACTACAAATCCATCTAGAATTGTAAACAATGTTGACAGGCAACAATCTAAACTAACAAAATGTGGATGCAACAGGATCTCTCTGCTAGTCAGATTGTGCAAGAAACATGCCGCATACAGCCACCTCATTTCACCTAAAAAAACTACTTACTACACCTGCATGTACTGGTGATGCCTCTGCTGCAATCAAAATTATGATGTTTAATCTCAGCAGATAATTTTGATCATACTAGCATTGGAACAAAAATGATATAAAGGTTTGCAATGATCTGGAGTAACAAACTGATTCCATGGGTTGAAACTTCCAAGCGTAACCTTGAAACATATAAGAAATTTAATAAAAGTCATTCAATTAAATATTTTCTTTTGAATTTAGGCCATGAGCTCTTGCATTCATTGTACAAGAGGGTGAGCACCAGCCAAGCTGAGGCTCAAACAATGGCGGGTGAGGAGCAAGTAGCCCACCAAAGCCAACTGACAAAAAGCCAGTTCTTTTTTTTCTCGAAAACGCAGGAGAACTGAGCTTCATTTCATTAAGAAGAAAGAAAATAATTACAAAGAAGGGATCAAGGGGTCCCCTCCCGCCAAGAACACAAACTGAAAAACAGAGAAGTTCTTACAGGTGGGGCCTAGCCATACACCTGCTACTCAAAAGCTATCTAGGTAAAAGATCTACTCAGCAACTTATGGAGCTCATAGGCTCCTGCTAGGCACCACAAAATGCTTTCATTTGCCACAGCTTGCAACACCACCGCAGTATTTGGGTTAGCACCATTGAAAATGCAGTCATTGTGGCGCTTCCAAATCTCCCAAGCTACCAAAATGATTAACGAATTCAGGCCCTTCCGTATCTCCTTAGGGATACTTTTAATGACCTTGCTCCACCATCCTAGGAACCGTACTGTAAAGGCTGAGGTGCAGCGGAAACCAAACACAGCTTCATGAAGATCAAAGTCCATACTTGTCTGGAGAAAACGCAAGACACAAGGATGTGTTGGATGGACTCATCAGCTTGATCACAAAGAGGGCAGACAGCCGGGTGTGGTAAACCACGCTTGGCAAGGCGGTCTGCAGTCCAGCATCGATTATTAGCTGCTAGCCAAATGAAAAATTTGCAACGTAGAGGCGCCCAACCTTTCCAGATACGCCTCCAGGGGCCAAACTTGATGGAATCAATAAAAAGACAGTTCTCATTAAGCAATGAAGTCAGTTACTGGTGCGCGCGAGGGCGTCCCCCGTTGCGTCTTATTTAGAGTCTGTTTCATCGGTGCGTCGAAGCTGAGCTCAACGCCACGCCTTATTTATAGTCCGTAGACTCGCGTGCGGAAGCTGAGCTCAACGCCACGCCTTATTTAGAGTCCGTAGATCGTGCGTGTGGAAGCCGAGCTCAACGCTACGCCTTATTTATAGTCCGTAGACTCTCGCGCGCGGAAGCCGAGCTCAACGCCACGCCTTATTTAGAGTCCGTAGACTAGTGCGTGCGGAAGCCGAGCTCAACGCCACATCTTATTTATAGTCCGCAGACTCGCGCGCGAAGCTGACCTCAACGCCACGCCTTATTTAGAGTCCGTGGCGGAGTGCGTGCGGAAGCCGAGCTCAACGCCACGCCTTATTTATAGTCCGTAGACTCGCGCGCGGAAGCCGAGCTCAACACTACGCCTTATTTATAGTCCGCAGACTCGCGCGCGGAAGCCGAGCTCAACGCCACGCCTTATTTAGAGTCCGTAGACTTTGTTCTTCTCGGCGGGACAGACAATACTGGGAACAGCAATCTTTATTGACCTCCGCTTTGCGCGGCGAGCATCGATAACAAGGGTCAAGCGGCTCTACACTTGTCATCCTACTTCTAGGCGTGTATCGCCGCAACCCGTCCGCATTCCATGTGTGCCGAGGGCTTGTCCTTCGAGCGTGGCGGGCGGTACGCCTCTTCGGCAATGCCTCCATCACGATGTACGGGCCTCCCACTTGGACTCTAGCTTGCCACGGTCTCCGCTGAGCGCCACTCGAGAACGAGATCCCGTGCTTGAGTCCGCGCGGCATATAGAGCGGTCCCGAGCACGCATTGTCCGCCGCGCATACTTCGACATGGCGGGTCGATTTGCCCGCACTCGCCGAGGTCCAAGGACACACGGCGCTCTGCTCGGTGCTTGGGCGAGACCCTCCGCGAGCCGCCCGATTTCTCGGCGCCACCGCCGTCGCCGGAAAGGAGCTTGAACGGCGTGAACCCCGCGGATGCGTTACCGCAGCGCGGCGACCAAAGAACGATGTGAAGCTCGCTGGCCACTTGCCCTTCGCAACCCGACCAGCGCTTTTGATGGCGGCGAGATGGCGCCATTCGCCTGCTCGACCGCCCCGTTGGATCGGGATGCCCTACCGAGGCGACGGAGGCGATGCCCATGCCGCCACAATAGTCTTTGAAGAGGTGGCGTCGAATCGCAGCCATTGTCAACCGTGAGCTCCCGTGGCACGCCGGCGACATATGATATTTTGCCGAGAGCGCCAGATGGCGCAGGTTACTTTAGCTGAGGCGGCGCTTCGGCCATCCGAGAAATACTCAGCCGCGAGTACCACGAACCGAGGTCCCACGAGCTCGGGCAAGTGGTCCTACTATGTCGACGCCCAGCGTGCGGTGGCCACACCGGAGAATGGGGTTGAGGCTCGCCGGGGCTCGCGGATGATGCGCGCCATCCATCGGCACCTTGGCACCGACGAAACGAGGTCTGGCGTCGGTGATGGCGATTGGCGATGAGGCCTTGCTCGAACGCTTGCCGACTAATGACCTTGCTAGGTGGGATCCGCACGCGCGCGTGGATCTCCGCAGGAGCTCCTTTCCCTCGATCGAGAGGCGCAGAGCAGAGGCGCGCAAACCCTTTCTTGTAGAGTATCCTTCAACACTGGAAGGACCTTGCGCGTGCCGCAAACGCCGGCTCTGCGGTCCTCCTTCAGCGATGCCTTGCGAAATTGAAAATGGGCTCTTGCCAATCACCGCGCGGCCGATGTGGTGGACGGTGCGCGTCCGGTTGTCTCCGCGCGATGGCGCTGCACTAATGTTCGTAAACGCCCCATCGTAGCGATTCTTGTGGCCGCGCCTTAGCGAGGGTCGCTGGCCGCTCGTTCTCCGCGGGGATGGCCTTGACGGTGACGCCAAAGTACCTTTCCTCGCCCTCACAATGCGAGGTACTTGGCCAACTCAGATCCTTGGCTTGATATGACTTGTCCACATGACCAGCCACCAGCGCGCGAAGTCGGTGCGGACTAGCACCGTCTCGCGCCGATCGCTTTGAGCCGCGGGCCAAAGAGCGCCTCGTATTCACCGTGTTGTTGTTGGCGGGAAGGCAAGGCGTCTGAGTATAGCAAACGCCCCCCCTGGCGTGATTTATCACCGCACCTACGCCGCGCTCGCGACACCGTAAGCTCGTCAATGGTGAGCGCCCGCGGGTCATCGTGCGTCCGGGCCAGGTTGGGCGGCGGGGGCTATTCGCGAAAATCCGCAAGGACTTGGGATTTGATTGCCGTTAGTGAAGCATACGCCAAGGAGAAGAGCAAGTTCGGCACCATTTGCCGATGCGCCTGTGGACTCCTTGTTGTGTAACATCTCTACCGGGGAATGAGGAAGGCATCGTGATCGGGTGGGCGAGAAAATAATGCCGAAGTTTCTGAGGCCATGACAGTAGCGTGAGGCGAGCTTTTCAAGCTCGTGTATCTTGTCTTGGCGCCTTGGGGCTTCAGAGACAAAGTATACGGGCGTGTGACGGCGCCTTCCTCTAAGACGAGGACGGCCGATCGCGGTGGTCGACGCGCGAGATAGAGCAGAGGAGCCTCAGTCTTTGGGCGACAGCTGGGAGGCTTGCCAAGTGCTCCTTGAGCTCGTTGAAGGCCTTCGCGCAATCTCCGTCCCAACAAAATCCATCGCACCGCGAGTGTCTTGAAAATGGCAGCCCGCTCCGCCGCCTGGATAGGAAGCGGCTTAGTGTCGCCATGCGCGCCACCTCTGGACCTCCTCGTTGTCTTGGGTGGCTCCATACCCGTGATGGCGTTTACTTTGTCGGGGTTCGCTGGATGCCCCGTCCGGACACGAGGAAACCTAGAGTTTGCGCGCCGCACTCAAGACACATTTGTCGGGGTTGAGCTTGATGCCCGCCTCCGAGGTTGTCGAAGGTCTCCGGAGGTCCGGCCATGCGAGCAAGCTGCGGGTTTTGACCACCACGCCATCGATGTAAGCTTCGACGTTCTCCCGAGTGGGCGGCGGGCAATAGCGACGAGGCGGGTAAAGGTAGCGTCTGCGTTCTTCAAGCCAAAGGGCATTCGACGGCGAACGTCCCAAGTGGTGTGATGAAACCGGTCTTCTCCTCGTCGTCTTCGCCATGTATACCGTGGTAGCGAATAGCGCCCGTAAAACTCATTAGTTTGCACCAGCCGTGGCGCCGACCACCGATCGATCGCGGCAAGGGTAATTGTCCTTTAGGCACGCCTTGTTGAGTGCCGTGAAGTCGATGCACATACGCCAGCCCCGTGGCTTTTTGACTAATCTGGGTTAGCGAGCCACTCGATGGTGGACCTCGCGATGACCCCGCCAAAGAAGCCGCCACTGCTTTGGCGCTGCTGCCGATCCATCGACATACGCCGAAGCCTTTGCTTGACCGGCTTGGCGTCGGGCGACCGCCAGCGATGCTCGACATCGCTCGGCCTCGCCTGATGTCCTCCGGGACCATGCGAAAATGTCAACGTTGTTCAAGCACTCGGGTAGATCCGCTCGACCCGCGGGAGCCCTCGCCGATGGACACAAATCGCCTCTCGCTGAGCGGCACCTTCTTGACTCGCCGGCCGAGGCTTGGGCGCCCACCGGGGCGGAGGGCCCATCGCCGAGCGTCTGGGAGGGCATGCACCGGCGATGCGGAACGCGGCCGCCGACCTCGGCACGTCTGGCGAGTCCCGATCGCGAAGACGGTGATAACACCCTCGGGCCGGAGCTTCACGCACAAAAACGCGTGAGTGGGATCGCCTCGAAAGAGTTGATGGCGGGTCGCCCAGTATGGCGTTGTAGGGATGTGGGATATCCACAACGTCGAAGATGACATGCTCGGTCCGGATGTTACCCTTGTTGCCCTCCCGACGAAAGTGACCGGAAGGGACGCGCCCCAGGCTGCGGTGGTTGACCCGAAGCCACGGTGGAGCTCCGGTCGCTCTAGGCGGCCGGGGATCCCCATACGGTCCAGGCCTCTGCGAACAAGATATTCGCGAGCTTCCGTCGCCGACAAGGACGCGCCGACGCCACAAAGATGCTATGGGGCTGGATGACTAGAGGTCTTGGTGAGGTACTCCACACCGGGCGTCGCTCAAGTCGAAGGTGATGTTGCGGCGGCATCCACAATGTGGTTGCTCCCGGGGACCCTTGAGGAGGAACCTCCGTGATGATGCCGACGGCGATGCTCGCGCCCTCCGTTGCGGTGGCTCGTGTGGGCTACCCTGGGTGCCCCACGTGGGCTCGGCGAGGCCGAGGAGGCAAAGCCCGAGACCGGCCGTCACCTCCGCAGCTCCATAATCGCGGCATGCCCTGTGTAATGATCACCGTAGCCGTGTACCTCGCACCACTTGCCATAGTGTAGGAGCTCTTGTTCTGCGTGGGGTTGGCCGCCGCAACCAAGTCCGCCTTCCGACTTTCCCCTCCATGAGGCGGGTCGGGTCCTTGGCGGCGCTCTCGGTGTCGAGGACATGATGGGCCGCTCAGGACTCAGCCGCGCGCGCCGAGGTTTATGCCTACTCCTTGAAGAGCCTTCCTGCACTCCCAGTATCACCGCCTCGGGAGGGCCTCCTCGGGGCTCTCGGCCGCGCCACGCCGGAGGAGGACCACCCGCCCCACTTCGCGCGGGCGCCTCGTGGGTGAGGTCGAGGCGTAACGCTGCGTCTTGCGCATCCTCCTCGCCCGCGCATACTCGCCCATTTTGTCGAAGAGCTTGGCGATCGTCTTGATTGGCCTCCGTAGCGTTGTACTCGGCCATTGGGCGGGACGAAGGCCTGTATGGTCGCGTGCGACGGTGGTTGCATGCGTCTTTCACTTGGCATCGAATCTTGGCGGCGCTTGAAGTAGTCCGGAGCTTCTCAGGGTCTTTGCTTTACTGAAAGAGTTGGTCCGCATCGACTCGCTCGACATAGTTTCCTTGGAAGTTGTTGTGAAGGCGGTCGCGAGTCGCTCCCACGCGTAGATGGGCCCGGCTCTATGGTAAAAAACAAGAGAGCGCCACTCCTGCAACGCGAGGGAGTCCTTCGCCGTGTAGTGTCGTCTCGCGCGCGCCTCGATCGCGGTTTCAGACACGCCGCACGAACTCGCGGGGATCCGTGTCGCTTTGTATGCGGGTCGATGACGCTAGGAACTTGAAGCCTTCGCCACGCCGCCGCCGCTGCTGCGGCCAAAGCGGGGACTCGGATCTGGCGCCTCTCGCACGCGGCTAGGCGTGGGGCTTGCGGTGTCCGCCTCTCTCCGTGGGCTCGGCGCGATGCGGGCGCGGCTGCGGCCCGAGCCTCTTGTATATCTCGACGGCTCGCGAAGATCCCTAGTTCCCGCCGAACGCGTTGAGGGTCGCTAGTAGGCGCTTTCCACCGCAGTCTTTATCGAACCGCGAACACCCCGCGTCGGGTCGGTCGCGAGGACCATCGCCTCGATCTCGGATCCGCCGGATGCCGTTGCGCTACCCCGGCCGCTTGATCCATGCTGCCGCGGCGGTGGCGGGTGTCGTTGCGATGCAGCGGCGACGGGTTGGATGTCGTTGTAGTAAGCGGCGCGGGTCGGTTGATGTAGCGCGAGCGTCGACGCCGCGACCATCGCGCCTACGCCGCCGCCGCCTCGGCGCCGTCTGCCGGCCACGTATTCACGCGCCGCCCGACCAGCCCGTCTTCTTTCTCTTCGCGCCGCGATGAAGCTTTTTCGATGTCATTCTTCTTCTTCTGGTCTTGAGCTTGTTCTGCCCTCCCACTGACGGCGCCAAGCTGTTGTGGTTCTGAGATCAAACAGAGAGAGATGGTAGTGGAGAGGTGGGAGTGTTCTCGCTCACCTCCTCATCTTGATATATATATTCACATGGGTATGCTTTTACGCTTATGCCCTTACATCCGTACATCCCCATTAGGGGCACTTATGCCATTACACATGTTACTCTGGTTCTTATAACCTCCTAACAGGCCTGCTGGGCTGAGGTGGGGGCCACCCCTACAACAGTTCTCATCTAGAAAATGGAACTAATCATGCAATCCTTTTGTAATAATCATTTCAGAAGGCTTGCATATATTCTGTTTAGTAGACATGCAAAAAAAAAAGATCACTGCTGTACTTAGAGATGCAAAGGAGTATACACAAGCAATCTAAATGACTCACCAAGTTCATCAATAAGACAGACTGTAGAACTGAAGGCATACAGGTACCATCCATTGTCATAATTAATCTGCTAGGCAAGGAAGCATCGTACCAAAATATTAAAAACAACTAACTAACCAAATCTTTTGTATTAACATAATTATGTCCACAGTTTGTCAAGATTTTGAGTGAATTGGCCCATTTCGAAAAAGAGATTGGTCACTATTTTGTTCCAGAAACATACCCCATTACATAACACCCTGAGGAATGATATTCAACTTCACTTGGCCAAAACCTTCGTCTTTGGCATTACTCGCAGTGTTATTTCTTATATAAGTCATATTTATATGGCGAGATAATGACACAAGTCTGACGTGTGTGGCCAGCATTAGTAGACTAGACTATGATCAAGCTTTGGTAGCAACAGCACAGCACAGCCGTGTAAAAGACGCGAAATGTGTTCTATAGGTCACAAATATTAGATCAGCAAAATAATGTGAGCACATGAGTTTCCTTGCTCTGGCATGACAAATTTCAACTGTATATCTGTTGCATCATTAAGCTAGTTTAATCATATGAATAACAAGGTAGAGCTATAAGCACTGAGAAGAATTATTCTTTCGAAATCTACAATGTGTAACCAAAAGAACTAAACCTTAGAACCATAACAGGGCCATAATGCACCTCAAGGAGGGCTCATGAATTGTGCATGCAATGGTGCAGATGCCTAGACTTCTGATGGTGTCTTTGCATCGATGGACAGCGCGTGCAACCCACTATTGAGCTCGTCCTGCAGGAGATCATACACAGCCCTGTGTCTCTTGAGCAGGCTCTTCCCCTCAAATACCTCTGATACCACCCGAACATTAAAATGTGTCTCGCCATTGCTCCCTGACACCCCAGCATGACCCTTATGGAGGTGCGATATGTCTTCAATGTCAAGCTCCAGAGGCGAAAGCCCCCTCTCCAGACTTTCCCTTATCCTATCCATCCTCCCACCCTTCAAACTAGCATTTCCTTCCAGCATATCAGCTGGCAACCCATCAAATTGTTCCTCCTCATGGCCTTGTACCCCTGAATCCTCTTCTTGTCGTGACGAAAAAGCCACAAACTCAGGTTCTTTTTCCCTCACAGCACGCGGTTCAGCAACCTCTTGGACCACTTCTTGGCTAGCAATTTCTTCCGTGCTTACCTCACCAGCAGCGATCTGCAGTGCCTTTTGCTTCATGAGATTGAGCATGTTGAGCAGGCCGCTGTTCCTGGAGGGCGAGAGACTCTGTCTGATCCCGAGCAGCTCAATGAACTCGACAGGCACCAAGGCCACGTCCCGCGCGGGCGCGCCGGAGAGGCCGAGCACGAGCAGCGCGGCAAGGCCCTTGGTGAGCTGGGCGTCGGAGTCGGCCTGGAAGCTGACCCTGTCTGGCGCGCCCTCCTCCGGAGCAGCGTGCACCCAGACCTGGGAGACGCAGCCCCGAACGCGGTTGGCGTCGGTCTTGAGCGCCGGGTCCATGGGCGGCAGCCGAGCGGCGTAGGCGAGGAGCTGCTTGTAGCGGGCGCGCGGGTCGGGCACGGACTGGAAGAGCGCCACGATATCGCGAAGCGCCGGGGGAAGCTGCGCCGGATCGACTCCGGAATCGGAGGTCGAGGCGGCGGCGGCGGCGGAGGGGGTCGGGGCCGCGCTGGACCTGGCGACGAGCCGCTGGAAGGTCACCGGGCAGCTGAGTGTGAGGAGATGGGGCTTGGAAAAGAGGGGTTTAGGTGGCCTGGAGAGGAGCCGGAGGGACGCCGATGAGGATGTGGCGGCGGCGGACGCCATGGATGGCGACGCGGCGGCGGCGGCGGCGGGTGGTGAAAATTTTTGGGTTTTGGGGATTGGGTATGAGATTATTTTGGCCTCCAACGAGACGGCTCTGCAGATTTCTGGGCCACGCGTGCGGCGTAGGAGGTGGAAGTCACACGCGGCATCCCACAGGATAGGAGGGAATGGGCTCAGTTGTCTGGAGAAACTGGGCCTGGCTCAGTTGTTTGGAAAAATAGGCCCAGGCTCATTTTGCTGGTTAAATGATTAACGCAGATCTAATCGGATGGCTGTGATTCTACTGCCTCCCTTTTTCCTTAGTATAGCTATTTATAGAGTTGTGCGTAGATATTATAGGAGTAGGTAAATTAAATAGGAAAGATTATGATTGGTTAAAAGGAGAAAGTATATAGAGAAATTAAGTCAGAGATGGTTGAGATGATAGGCTAGTTGGAGAAATTGTTATATGTAGGATAAATTTTGAATGATAGAAATAGCTATATTATGGGATGAACGGACTGGCCATTAATTCAATCAAATGGCTATAATCTTGAAGAGCATCAAACGGCTAATAGTAACAGGCCGGATCGATTAATGCTTAAGGCAAAATCAGTTGTCTGACAAATAGCAAAACAAAACAGAAAAAAAAAGTATTAGTAAAACTATGGAATGCAATTATATAACGTAGTAATATTTGGAGAAACTGGGCGAGGCTCGGTTGTTTGGAAAAATCGACCTAGGCTCATTTGGCTGGTTAAATGATCAACGTGAGCATCTAATTAGATGGTTTTGATTCTAGCAATTGATAATTCAATCAAACGGCTATAATTTAGTGGTAATATGGGAAGGCTGTGAGAAGAAATTGAGAAAATTAATGCGTATTAGTGAGTGGCAATTGTACAGTAACGTATGATACCGTACGTTTGTCTGAAAAAAAAGACAAATGTCATTAAGAGTGAATTGAGCCGGTTTTAGTACTTTATCTGACAAAGTGAGGACAGGTGTTTAATGTTGTATATGAGAGGGCATATTGGGAATTTCCCAATTGATGAAAAGGAAAAAAAAGAAGGCGAGGCCCACCTGTCGGTGAGCCGCGCGAAGGGATAAGGAGAGGAGACTGAGTCTCCTCCCTGTGCGGTCCCGTGCGCTCCCGGGCGTGACTCTCCCGTGCGGTTTCAGCGCGGCCGTTCGCCTCCCTCTTTGGATCTGGCGACTTGCGAATGGAGGAAGTGGCGGGGAAGAAGCGGCGGTGGAGGCGCGGGCAGGCCCGGGTTCTCCGGAGCCGGTCGCCCGTGCCACCTCGTGGCTCACCTCGTTCCCCCTTCATATGCCGGCTCGGCTGCACAGTTTGGGATCGATCTTCTTGATTCCCGATTGATGTTTGCTCTCTCGAGTTTTTCCTCCTCTCGATTGCGGGCTGTGGTGAAGTTGGTGGCTTCGGCCATCTTCGATTGAGGCTGGTTCTTTGATTTCCTGCGTGAACCCTAATTTGGGTGTGGGGATTCTAAGAACTTGCGGCTTTGCCCGAGGAGAGAGGAGGCGGCGCCGGTTCCATGATGTGTTGTGATTGCTCTCGGCCAGGGCTTTCTATTTGGTCTTGTGCGGCATCTTTGTACCTCGACTTTCTTCTTGGTTTCGGCCGAGAGGGGAGTGCGGCATTGTATTTCCGAGGATCATCTACCTGCGCGTGATAGTGGGTTGATAGATTTTCTGGGACAGCGAGTCATCGTGCCTTGCCATATTGTTTGATTTCTCCTGCAGCTCATTGGCTTTTGGACAGTTTCGAGTGCTGTCCGATTTGTGAGTATAATTGTTTCTTTATCATTTACAGCAGCTATTCTTGATCTGTAATTTAGTTCAAGTCTTGAGAACTGCTGTGAATGTTTGTGGGCTCTATTGTCTGCTCTGTGATGATTATAGTCCATAACTGAGTGTGATCTTGTTAGAGGAATCGGGTTTGAGCTCTATTTGTTAATCTTGTTGTTTGAACCATAGCCTGCTGTCTATCAGTTAATAAACTTGTAGATTTGTTAACATGCATATGAATTGATTCAGTATGCTGTAGTTTCTACTATATTCTGGTCATATCAATCTGTTGGTATATGACATGCGTCATATTTGCATATATTTTGCCATCATATTACCCCATTATTTTTCGCATTTTGGGATCATTTATCATCATTTACATGCTTTTCTATAATTAATTGCTCAATTTCGATCATTTTACATGTTTTTTGTGCTTTTCCGCAGGCCGGCGCGAACTAGGCGCATAAATGACAAATTTGGCTTTCCGGGACTGCTCCGTACAGATGTGCGCATCGTCACGAATGCGTAGGATCAAACCGCGATGAAAACGGAGTTCCGGAGGTCTAAATCAGAAGAAAACACTAAAGGGGAAGGACTCGGTTGCAATTCCCAGAAACTTTGAGGACTAATTCGCAAAACAGCCAAATTCCCCACCGGCTAAAAACCCTAGCCGCCGCCTGCGGGGAGAGCTGAGCCCGGTTTTTCTTCTCTTCCCTTGCCCCAAGTGTGCTTCCCCTCCTCCTTCTCCACATCCGGCCGCCGGAGAGCGCCGGGCCGCAGCTCGCCGGTACGCCTCCGCCGCTTCCGCACCGCTTCTCCTCCGTTTCTACCCAAGCGCCGCCTCTTCTCCACTTGCCCCATCTCGGCGCCGCCGCTCCTCCACCCGCGCCATACTCACCGGCCACCACCTTGCTCTCCCTCTGCGCCACTTCTTCCCTTCTCCGCCGCCTCTCCTCCCTACTCCCTTCTTCTCCACCCACTGCTCCTCACCGCGCCATCTCACCACAGCCACACCACCTTCGGCTCGCCCGTGCGCCGCCACCTTCTCCCCACTCTCCGGCTGCTGCAAGCTCTATCTCCCCTTGCCCCTTTTTGCTTCTCTTCCCTGGTGCTCGCAGCCCCCTAGATCCCCTACTCCTTGTGCTCCTCTTCTCCTCCCCACTTCTTCCACCGAGTCCACCGTCCACCTCAGCGCCACCCCTCACCTCCAACCTTCTCCGGCGGCCGCTCTGCTCCAGCATCGGCATCGCCTCTCCACCGACACCGACGGCCGCAGACCGCACCGATTCCCGCTGTTCCTCCGCAGTACCCGCGCGCCGCCGTGCCCTCACTACTCCACCGCGCAACCCTTGCTCTCCAGTGCGCCTCCCATCTTGGCCACTACCGTGTCTCCACCGCCGGCGTCTCCACCGACATCTCCACCGCAGCTTGGCACCGCCGCTTCTCCTCTTCGGCTCTTCCTCAGCAGCACCTCTCTCGGCAGCTTCTCTTCCTCACCGCCACCAGCGACTTCCGTCTCCACCGCCGGTGTCTCCACCGACATCTGCACCGACCTCTCCACTACCTCAACTTCACCTCGGCCACCATCTGCTACATCTTCTTCCTCGGTTGATTAATCTCATTTCCCTTTACTTTTCTGTTCAAATTGTTAAACCATTTTAATTTTGCAATCTTGAATGTTCTTGATATACTGTGATTGTGCATGTGCTCACTGATATGTGAATGTGGTTTGTGATCTATTGGGCATTGACTATAATGTTAGCTGTGAATTGTTCCCTGTCCTTGCTTTGTGGTTATGTGTTAGATTGATTAGCCTCATTCTGCTGTTAGCTAGTGTCCTTGTGTTTTGTTGTCATTGTTAGTTTTCGTGATGTTTGTGTGCGCAATTTAGCTAGCCGGCGACCATTCCATTCTCCTAGTGCTTCTAGACCTCCATCTTCTCTTCTATCTCGCGGTCGATCGGTAGTTAAGTTGTGTTTGCATTTGCAGTTTGTTGTGTTGTCGTGTGCCGTTGTCGTCTGGTTAGCTGTCGACTGTTTTCCCCCCTCTTTCTCTCTCGACTCCCTCAGTGCTTCTCGACTTCCTCCTGCTATCTTGCGGTCGGTAGTTAGTTAGATCGTCGATTGGTAATCGCGTTCGTTCTTGTAGTCGTTGTTGTTTGTGCGTCGTTCATTTAGTATTTCGTCGTGTTGTTCATTCGGTCGTACGACGTCCATTCATACGGTCGTTCGTCCCGTCGTTGTTTAGTTCGTTAGTTTGTTTAGTCGTTCGTAGTTTTGTCAGCGCGAGTTAGAGTTCGTTCTGTAGTTTGTTTGTTCGGCTGATTCGGTAGACGTCTTAGATTTAGTTCTCCCCCGTTTTGATTGACCTAGCTTTAGTTGAGCACCGGTAGCCTTAGTCTAGTCCCTGTGGAGAACATGACACTCGCCGCTATTTCAGTGGCAGCCCGTGCACTTGTGGGTGTGCTATTTTTGCACGATCAGTATACAGTGATATCTATTGTTCCCTTAGATTGATTTCATTAATCTGTGTTAGCAGTCACTTCTTGCTGTCTTCGGTCAGCATTTTGGGAGTATACTGTTTTATTATTTGTGCATGTAAACATCTACAACTGGTAGTTGAATATCTCTGTAACTTTGGTCGGTTCAATTACTAGATTTAGAGCTCAAATCCAGATTTAGTAACATTATATATGAAGAAAATGGACATATGAATGAGAAGGCCAAAATCTATGATTTTTCGCAACTCTGTTCTGAGAGCAATAATGAAACAATTAATTTGTTCTATGCTGGAATTAGTTGTTTTATTACTGCTAGCACTGGTTTACATGGTATTTTCAGCTGCCTTGAAGTTATATTCTTTGAATTTCATGTTTATATGCAATTTATGCTATTCTTCTTATATGGAGATGAATAGCGAGATAGAATTTCATGTTTATATGCAATTTATGCTATTCTTCTTATGCTGGAAATACATTATTTATATGTTTGTTATTGCTGGAATTAAATATTCAAATATGCTTATATCGCAATATTTACAACATTTAAGAGGTTAATTGCTTGGCGCGATAAAAGTTTCGCCTTTCATTGGAATTTTCTGAGATGGTAGATGATAATCACAACCACTACTGCAGAAACGATTTTTGTAGACGTCATCATTTCCTAGTACAGGCGGGTATATCAATTTGGCCCGCCTGTGGAAATGTTTTCCACAGGCGGGCCGTATAATACGCCCGCCTATGGAGATACCACGATTTCTGTAGACGGACCTCTTAAGCGACCGCCTGTAGAAATCGCATTTCCACATGTGGATGCTTAAGAGGCCCACCTGCGGAAATCGCCGCCATTTCCACAGGTGGGCCACTTCTCCGCCGGTGGAAAGCCAATGGCCACAGACCGAGCCTTAAGTGGCCCTTTGTGGAAATCCCCACATAATACTAGGTAAGTTCCAGGACATTCATTTCACAACACATTCATATCTGTACATTGCAAATTCAAACAAAGTATATATATATATATATATATATATATATATATATATATATATATATATATATATATATATATATATATATATAACGATATTTAGCATTTCACATTAGGTGTTCATGCATTGTAATAATATTACACATAGAGAGGGGGTTAAGTTCATGCATATTGGCAAAAAGTTACATGCATGCATGCATTGCATACAACGACAGATCATCAACCATATCGGCGACAAATACAACGGCCGACTCCGCGTCCTCGGAAAATATGCAACACCGCCGCCGTCGTTGCAGCGACGTTGCCCGCACGCGCGCAGCGGAAAGTGAAGCCCCAGTTGTAGGGTTGACCGGCGCGGACGAAGAAGCACCACGGCGACACCCGCTCGAGCACCTACGGGTTCTGCCCTAAGTCCCTAAACCTCCTGCACCTGCAATATTGTAGGGAAAACAAATGAAGAAATTAATCTCTCCTACGATGACGTACGAACCCGGCCGGGCGCCATGCATGCACTTACGTGAGGAAGACGGCGATGACCAGTGACGGACGCAGGAATTTTAGAATAGGTGTTCGAAGTTATAAAAATATTTTTCAGTACAAAACATAAAGATCTACAATAGTAATAGTTAACATACCAGCTGTAGCTCATTGTCAATAGAAGGAGAATTCGTCTCATTCTGAACTTGGCTTTCATTCGCCATCGAGGTGGACGCTATCTTCTGTGTCTTTTTAGCTCTCTCCCACAAAAATCTCAGATTTGTAGACTTCTTCATTTTTTAAAACTCCAAGATCTATAAAATCATAAAATACAAGTGTTACAAGATCCTACAAAGACATACTCACATACAAGCATAAAAGCATTGCTCATTTTCATTTTTCAACACATAACAACAATCTCGGACATACTCGATACTCACATACAAAGAAATATCTGCTCCTACAAAGACTCCCAATTAACAAAAGAATAATATATTGATAAGATCATGAATGGCAATTGGCAAAGGAAACGATGATTGTAATGTAATTTTTGTTGTTTAACTAAGCTTCAATACATTTTACACTAACACAAAATTACAAATAATCGATGACCTCTCACCAAAACAACAATGAAGAGGTAACTTCTAGCATGTAGCATGTAGGGAATCATCATTGACGGACAACTTAACTTTTTCCCCAATGTATAAGCCATTTAACTAGAACACCAAAATTAGTTGATAGCATTGCATGATTACAAATGACTAACCAATCTGAAACCGCAGCGACCACATAATTGACTAGCGGTGAATTAACAAGCTTATAAAGCAATTAAAACCTCACCCACACGGTTTGGTAGCCATTTCACCTACAAAGCGCAAGCTTCACGTAAAGCGAAATAGAATCGAGCAACATAGCATCACAACTAGCATCTAAATTCTTGTGATTTACGCAGGGCAATACATGGTATGTGACGGTCGGTACTAGTAAAATGCGGTCGCAGTCACGATCGAGCGGTGGTGGGCTGCGCGGAGCGAGGGCTGGAGCCCGGCGGGCGGAGCCGCTGCCGCCGTCATCGCGGCGCACGGCGCGCCACGAGCCGAGCCGCCGAGGGCGGAGGCAGCGAGGCGCGGCCGCCGCGAGCGAGGGCGAGGCGGAGGGCGCGGCGCGCGAGGCGAGCGAAGCGAGGCGGAGGTCGCGAGGTGGAGCGGCGCGCGAGGCGAAGAGGAGCGAGGTGGCGGCGCCGAGGCGAGCGAGGCGAGGGCGGAGTGGAGGCGGCGCGCGCGCACCGAGGCGGAGCGAGGCGAGGGCGAGGCGGCGAGGCGGTCTCGGCGGAGCGAGGCGTCGAGTGGAGCGCGGGTAGCAAGCGGGGGCGGCGGCGCCGAGGCGAGCGCGAAGCGAGGCGGAGGCGTCGAGGCTAGGGTTTGCTGAATGGGGATCGGGGAGCGGGGGCCGGACCGCCGACCAAGGGTGGAGGATAGGCGGGCGCGCGCCGCGAAAGAAAATGGGCTGGGCCTCACGCGCGGTCGCGGCGCTCCGTTTCTCTCGGGAGGTCGGCCGAATTGGGTTGTAAACAGTTGATTTGGTCCAATTATATATATACATATGTATTATACCTCATATATATTAGGTTTTTTGTCAAAAAATTTGGGTGTTCAGCTGAACACCCATGAACTACTGTAGATCCGCCCCTGGTGATGACGTCGGCCGGCCTGTTAGGCGCGGCGGCTACACAGACGAGAATGGAAATGACCATCTCGTCGTGGAGGGAGTCGAACGGTGACGCGGCCATGGAGACGACAGGGCTCTAGCAATCGCGCGCGCGTGGAAGATCGGACGGCGGCGTGGCAGGTGAGTGGCGCGCGAGCTCGGCGGCGGTGTGTTCTGTCGGACCCTAGATTATACCATCCGGAATCCTCTGTGATTCCACCGCACTATTCCCTGGATCAGTAGATAGTGCTCACAGATTACAGTTTTGAATATCAAAGTACATATCATGCGGAAGCATAAATATGGTAGTAACTTACTCACGGGCCGATTGGGCCGAAATCAACAAAATGCAGCAATGGAAACGAAGCACACAGGTGAACCCTCAGGACATGCCCACAGGCAATCAACTGGAGGTTCGCGACCTAGCCCTTGACATCTTCATCTTCTCTGCCATCATAACCAGTAGTGTTGATGAAGCGTAGTGATCTGATTCCTGCCTCTGAATTTGTTGTGAAAGCGAGTGTGAGCACACTAACCACCGTGCTCCGCGAGCCAATACACAGAATGCAAACATATAGTATGCATGTCTTATCAAAGGAGAGGCTTGGGTTATTTTATTTGCTATAAATTACTTTTAGTAGCATTTCCATTATTAAATTATCTTGTTATTTTTGCGACCTAAAGACTCCTCATTGCGAATGACATCATTGACTTAATCCACCAAAGACTCACGCTCTTTATTAACTGCTGTCTAAGACTCCAAACAGTGTTTGCCATAATTGACGTATTCCACCGAAATTACACTTACTTTATTAAGTGCTGTCTAAAACTCCAAACAGCATATGTCATCCTCTAGTCAATCCACCGATCATACTCCTTCTGTATTGGTTGCTGTCTAAGACTCCAAACAGCAGGTAACACTTATCTAATTAATCCACCGATTATATACCTTCGTATTGATTGCTGTCTAAAACTCCAAACAATGAGGACATCATTTAATTAATCCACGAACATTCTTATCAGTATTTTCTAACAATCCAATCCTTTTTGTTATTGATTCAAATCCAGTATATGCTCTTCCAATAATCCATTATCTATCTCTAAATAATTACCTAGTATTCATCCACCAAGAATATCATTGATCACGTCTACGATTCACTATTATATATCCACCAAGAATGTCATTGATCAAGTCTACGATTCAATATTATATATCCTCCAAGAATATCATTGATCAATTCTATGATCCACTAGTATACTCCCACCAAGTAACTCACTAATCAAGAATTATAATCCAATACTTGTATTATTCCTCCAAATTCCCGAAAATTCAATTAGATCAAATTATTCCTCCAAATTCCTGAAAATTCAATTAGATCATCTATCTAGCCTATCTATTCAGTTAGACTCCACCAATTCATTTCTCCCAGAACCCACACTACAATTTCCTATTTATGATCGACATGAATCCCCAATACCTTTATGTGCATACTACAAACATCCATCTCCTTTACTCACGACCCCGTTTATTCCACCCATATTTTATTTTGTAAGAATAGAAATGCCACCATTTGAAATACAATACATAAAATTTCCTAAGACCTAGCAGCTTTGGAACAAAACATAATGTTCAAGGAATATTAACATGATTTTCCATACATATGGCATCACACCATATGCCTAATATCACCATAATTTTTCCATACATATGGCATCACACCATATAATATCTTTCAGCGTTATAGCCGCTTAACTTACCACTGGGACGACACCCAGGACAACTCAAATCAGGGCTTTCCACTGCCCTCCACTTTTCCATTCCACCCACAAAGTTTGTTTTTGAAACAGAACTATATCTAGTTAAGTTCCCATGTCCGCCCTTGACCGTGGGCATGGCTATTCGAATAGTTTTGACTATGCAGAGTTTGCACACTTTACCCACAAGAGACAGTTCACTCGTTGCCTCACACGATTCGTTAGCCATGCGGTTGAGCAAACCATCACAGTAACCGTTCAAAGTATCTCGCCCCGTCCATCATCTCACCCCTATGAACTTGGCCCGCTTGCGGCAGGTCTCATAGGTTGTGCGGGATGTTCTCCTTCTGAACGCCTAACAGCTGACTACCACACTGCTAGCACACCACAACAGAACCTCACCCTCCGCGAATGTCCCATTCAAGCCTGCCACACAGGCCGCCACTTGCACTACCTCACCTCCTCCACCGATGATGATGACTTTCAGGGTCCGGTAAATTTACTAAGCCAAGTTGTACTTTACAGACTTGTGGTTGTACTTGTTTTACACATGAGGTCATGACAAAATTCAGTTCTTAGGGTATCTGGGCGGTTCTACCACAAACCACACTTTCGTGCACCCAGCACCATACCCCCAAACCATCCGCCCAGATAAATAAGCAATTTGAGGTTTTTGGGAATATAAAATAACCATATCCAACATATACCAGTCATTATCACCATGACTACCCAATCAATTTTTCTCAAGATTAAAAGTGATGCTTGGGCGCTCTCACGCCCATGAGTATCTAAGCAATACTAAGCATGGCATATAATTACAGACTTATTTTCGAAAGGTTACTATTATAATTTTGGCTATGTCGACAAGATTCACATATTCAAATATTCCAAAGGAGGTATATTAAACAAGTCAATAATGGCATATAACTATAATCTTAAATTGAGCATGTATTTGGATATAAAATAACAGCATGCAATTTGATAATTTAAACAAAAATAATTTGCAGAAAATGTAGGTTCAATATGATCAAAATATTGACTACTTTGTGCAGATTTTACATGATCTTGACTTCACTTAAAGCTTTCTCATATGATGGTTTTGAGCTTCTGGTCCTTTATCTTCACCTTACTCTTGATCACACTTGGTCCATTGATTCCTCGGGACTCCAGTTTCTAACTATGCGATAAGTGACTGAATCTAAATAAAAGCAAATAACTCAAGAGATCTAAATAAATCCAAATACTTTAAATGTCTGATTTAATTTAATTTATACATTTACTTCGACTTGAGAATAGAAGGATGATTCGGTGTAGTGTGTTGCAAACACAGTGGTAGCTGGATTTGAGTGAGAGCACGAGTTATCTGAATAGCTTTACCGTGAGGGAAAATTTTAGGATAATAAGAGATCAAAAGTGAGGAAGTATCTACAGGAATTATTTGCTTTGAGAAAGAAGTGGCCGAACATAGCCGATTGGAGAAAGACGAGGTTCGATCTTTTAATTGATACCTTTCTGTTTATTGATTTATATTTATCAGGAAAGTTTCAGGAGTCAGGTAGGACTTATGGACAAATGGGAGAAATTACTCGAGACATTAAAAGGGACAAAACCTTGTGATTTTAGAATACGGAGATTTTACATTAGATTATTTTTGTTTAGTGCTCGAAGATAACTAGGCACATTGTTGGTGGAATATGATGACTCGATCTTTGTATTCATAGCTTCCTTTATTATTTTTGGTATTTATCAAGGAAGTTCCATGAGTCGAGACGGACATGTGGGCAGGTGTGAGACTGTAGTTGGGGTGTAGGGTATTGTTTGGTCTAGTGTTAGCTTTTAAGAGTTAGGGCATGAGTTATATACACGATGTATATGATTTTTGGTTTATTGAATTAATCTTACAGTTGATATTTTTAGCAATTCAAGAGGTATGATTTTAGGTTGTGCTAATAGTACCTTGTTCATTAATATGCCTAATGGTGAGATTATCTTAATTACGAATGACCTAGGGATTTTTAATAGACACGCCAACATGAATTTACCTGAAGGTGCCCTTTGGGTTAGGTATCATAGGTATTTTACGTACATTTTAATTACCATAATAGTGTTGTTGTTATTATTTTTATTATTGTTATTGTTGTTTAAACTTATTTATCTGGGACCGAGTATGCCACACCAGGTTATACTTTAATACCAATATTCGATTAAATCTACAGTTGAGATTTATTTATCGATGACACACTAGTGATGACTACTATTTACATTGCTACATTAGGTGGACCACTTTTAGTCATCTGATGACCTAGGGTCACTTTATTATATTTGCCACATATATTTTTCTAACATGACATTTCTACTTAAAGGCACCCTTTTGATTAAATGTTGCCATCCATTTACATATCTTTAGTTGTTGTTTAGTGCAAATTAAGTCTTAAGGGAAAAAAGATTATATATATAAATTTAGGTGATAGCCTGGCTTGTTATTTAATTAAATCTACCATTGGTATTTACTTGATTGTGACATGTTAAAGGTGGGAGCACCTGTTTTAGTTATTATTAAAGATAATCTTAATTTTAATCTTTATTTTTACAGTGAAACATAGTATCAAATTTATTTTCCTTGACTTTAACTTGGATGCCTTTTTGATTTGGGCTCTTTATTAAATTTAGAACCATCTTTTATTAATGACACTCCTTAATATTCTGATTAAGACAAACAATAAGGCACATTAATTACACACGTATGGTAACTAAACAAATATTAAATCTTAAATAATTTCATTTACATCCTAATAAAATTTGTTGGCTTCCATGGACTAATTTCATATTTTTCCTTAATTACTTTCTAATTGGAATGGCTAAAAGGCAACAAAACCAAAAAAAATATGGCTAAGGGGGATTCAAACCCGGGTTGCCTGTGTAGCGAATGGTTGCGCTAACCAACCAAGCTGCCGCTCGTTTGTGACACAGGGGGGAAACAACTTACAAGAAGCGATGCGGGGTCTAAGCTCCAAAACAGAGCTCCCATTCGACCGATACAGGGGAGGCGCCGACTTTGGAGCAGATGGTGGCATCACCGGCGGGGAAGGTCTAGGGAGGTTGTTGGGACTGGCGAAATGGGTCGCACCGGTGATGGTGGGGCCACGGGCGGAGGCGCTGGCCGGAGTGACGACTAGGAAGGAGGGCGGCAGACCGAGGCGGACGGCGGCGAGGTAGGAACGGGGCGCCGGCGGCCAGGGAAATGGGCGGCGCTGTAGCAAGAGCAGGAGAGGAGGATGCCTACCACGGGTTGGCTGAGCGGGGAGGATGGACGTGGTGGGCGGGCGGCGATGGCGATGGGCGGCGCGAGGAGGCTCATGCCGCCGGCGGGGTTCCGGCTTGGGGAGGCCCGGACGACGGTGGGGGAGAGCTGTAGGGGCCACGGTGGAGCTCTAGGATGTCATGGTGAAGCTCCCACAAGGAGGAATCGGAGGGGGAGTGGCCGGGGAGGAGACGGCGGTGGAAAACGCGGCGGCGGCCGGGGTTGGGGGTATGGGGAATTCCGGCGAGCTCGGCACGGGCCCTTCTAATTGGGCTGGAGGGGAGGTAGAGGGGGAGCGGGGGGACTCCGTGCTGTGGCTAATTCCGGGATTGAGGGGCCGGAGCAGCGGGACGGCGGGGAGCCCCGACGGCGGTCGGCGTGGTTCCGCAATGGCAGAAGCAAGGCGGAGTGGGAAGGCCAAGGGAAGGAGTCCAGGCTTCTTATAGCGGCGAAGGGCACTGGGGCGCCACTGTGGCCGACGACCGAGGCGGCGAGGGCGGTGGGGCGGCGCGCGCGCAGGCATGGCGGTAGGCGCCGCGGCGGAATGGGCGGCGGCGTCGCGCGTGATGGGGTGACGTGATGCAGTGCAAGGCGGGCAACTCGAGGGGCGGTGGGCGCGCGGCGGCAGCGCGGCGGCAGCGCAAGGAAGGGCCAAAGGCAGTGCAGAGCAGGACATGGCGTGGGATAGCTGGCGCAGGCACCACTGTGATGTCGTCAGGCCGAAGAAAGAACAGGGAAAAGAGAAAAACAAATGAAAGGGGAAGGGAAGAGAGGGGCCCGGGCGCTCGGGCCTGGTCTGCAGAGGAAAGGAGGGGGAAAGAGAGAGAGAGAGAGAGAGAGTGGGAGGGAAAAAGAGAAAAGGGCTAGGGCCCACATGTAATAGAGAGAGGGTAGGGAAAGGGGAGAAAAAGAGAAAAGAAATGCTCAAACCAAATTTTGTAATTTGGATTTTTACTTTAGATTTTTATCTTACATTAGTACTTATTGATTTTGATTTTTGCACAATTCTAAAATTTGAATCTTTAATTTAAATTTATATTTTATACTTAAGATCATTGGTTTCAACTTTTGAACTTTTAATTGAAATCTTGGTTTAACTAATTGAATTAAAGGAAGAGATTTTTGGTTTAGATTTTTATAGGTATATTCTAACATTCTTTTTGGACTCATTTTATTGTCCTGAATTTGAATTCAAGACGTGGGTATTTTGAATTCATGACATGCAGTGATATTTTTCCATTCGTATAATTTACCAGATTATTGATTTGTATGGCACAGAACTCAAAAGATTTCAAATAAATACTCAGGAGAAATTTGAGTGCTGGCAAAATGCAAGAAATTTTTTTAAAACTCCACATTTTCAAATACTTGAAATTTTAGGATGTTACAGTTCTTGGTGCTGCTAGCTATTTGGTGAAACATGGAGAAAGCCGCGGCGCGTTTATATAGTGTGGTGGTATTTGAATAGGCGGGCCACGTATACGCCCGCCTGTGAAAACCAAGCGCCCGCCTAGGGAAATCATTTCCGCAGGCGGGCGCTTAAGAGGCTCGCCTGCGCAAATTTACTCCCAAGCTAGAGGCACGTGTCAAGGCCACGGCACGTTTCACTTGCCACACGTGTCAGGGCCACGGCACGTTTCACTTGCCACATAATTATGAATATAGTAGAAGAAATTACATTAATTAAGATTAATTAATGTTTGTCGATGTAATAGAACTTTTATATTAATTCAGATTTATTAATGTTTTATTATTACTACTAATTACATTAATTAATCTTAATTAATGTTTGTTTACAACTAATTATATTAATTCAGATTTATTAATGTTTGTTTAGTAGTACTACTAATTACATAAATTCAGATTTAGTAATGTTTGTTTGTTAGTACTAATTACATTAATTAATCTTAATTAATGTTTGTTTATTAGAACTAATTACATTAATTAAGATTAATTAATGTTTGTTTACAACTATTTATATTAATGTTTGTTTATTAGAACTAATTACATTAATTCAGATTAATTAAGGTTTGTTCATTAGAACTAATTATATTATTTCAGATTTATTAATGTTTGTTTATTAGAACTAATTATATTAATTCAGATTAAATAATGTTTGTTCATTACAACAAATTCATATAACAAATTAAAGCATTAATAAACATACACTATATTAAGATTATCAATTAATGTCTATTACAATTAATGCATACATCTAATTACAGCATTAATATATAAACATACATTAACTAACATTATCAATATATTATATTATTGTTCTTTTACATATTTCCCTTGGCCATCAACACGCATGTAGGGTTTTACAGATTTACCCACTGTAGCTTCTACAAGATTTATTTTGTGACGATCCTTAAAGAGGGCCATGTCGTCGTATTGATTGTGGTCCTCGGCATATTTGACGTTTTGAACGCCAACAATTTGTTGTTTTTCAGATACAACTATGTGCTTCCGTTTATTTGCAGGATCCTTGACATAGAAAACCTGAGCGACATGCTCTGCGAGAACCCATGGGTCATCTTTGTGGCCTACATTGTTGAGGTCCACAACTGTAAGCCCATAGTTGTCAACTTCTACGCCATTTGGGTGTCTCACCCATTGGCACCGGAAGACGGGTATCTGAATGGTGAGTCCGTAGTCGAGTTTCCATATTTCTTCTATGAAACCATAGTACGTGCTCTGTTGGCCCATTGCATCGATGGCATCTATCCGAACACTGCTGTTCTGGGCCACACTCTTCTTATCTTTTCTGCTGGTGTAGTACGTGTACCCATTTACATCATAGGCTTCCCAAGACGTCACCATGCTTTCTGGCCCAGAAGCCAACCTCTTCAATGTTATTTCCTCTACGGATTCTCCATCGGGTAGATTTTGCTCCTACAGCCACATTGCGAACGATCGCTTGTGCTCCTTCATGACCCAAGCATCTGATCGGCCGTTTCGTTTTGCGCGAATGTCGTCGAGGTGCTTCTCGATATATGGCGCAACTACTGCCAGCTGTTGCATGATGCTGAAGTGCGCTTCCTCGATCGATTTGAGTTCCTGTGGGAAAAATCTGTTCTTTCCCTGAATCCCCCTTCCAGACAACCTCCCTTCATGCCGATGTACAGGTAAGCCAATCGCTTTGGCATCTTTTATATAATCAATGCAACATTCAACGACCTCCTCAGTGCTGTAGCCCTCTATAATGGATCCCTTCAGGTGAGCTCGATTCCGTACATAGCCCTTCAGAATGGACATGAACCGTTCGTAGGTCCACATTTGATGCAAGTACAAAGGACCTAGTGCGATTATCTGAGGGACGATGTGAATAGTGAGGTGAACCATCATATCGATAAAGGATGGAGGGAAGCACATTTCAAGCTGGCACAAAGTCTCAGTCATGTATAGCTGCAGAAGACCCAATTCTTCCGGGATCGATCACCTTCTGTGAGACTGAGTTGAAGAAGGTGCACATCCTTGTGATTACCATCTTTACGTACACCGGCTTGACAGCCCTGATTGCAATAGCGAGGAAAACCGTTAGCATCACATGGCAATCGTGAGAATTGTAGCTGGAGAGCGACAAATCTTTCACTGAGACCAGCCTTTTGATGTTTGATAAGAATCCGGTTGGCACTCTCACACCCCGTAAGCACCGGCACATTTCCTTCTTTTCCTCCTGTGTGAGTGTGTAGCTAGCCGGGGGAAGGTAGCGCTTTCCATTGTTTACTTCTGATGGGTGCAGCGCCGGCCTGATCCCAAATTGTGCTAGATCCTTTCGTGACTTTAGTCCATCTTTCGTCTTGCTCGGTATGTCCAACAAAAGACCAATGGTGCTGTCAAACACGTTCTTTTCAAGGTGCATAACATCAATTGCATGCCGGACCTCCAAGTCCTTCCAGTACGGCAAGTACTTAAAGAAAATTGACTGTTTCTTGAACGGCACCGTGGCCTCGGCCGTATCTTTCTTCCTCTTCTTCATCTTTTTTGTCCCCTTCCCAAATACACTAGTTTCCCGCTACGAACTTCTGGTGGGCCGTCTTTTTCAATCGTGTTGTCAAAGAGTTCCTTTCTAGAGCGGTACCTGTGCGTCCTCAGCAAGAATCGGCGGTGCCTCATGTACGCTAACTTGCTGGACGCCGGGAGGTACACATATGGGGTTCCATCCAGGCATATGACACATCCAGTCTTTCCTTTGATCTGACCGGATAGAGAAAACATCGCGGGGTAGTCATTAATTGTCACAAATATTGTTGCTCTAAGTGTGAAGTACTCCCGCCGGAACTCGTCCCACACGCGCACCCCCTCTTCCCATAGTTTCTCCATATCTTCCATCAATGGTTCGAGAAACACATCTATGTCGATGCCAGGCTGTCGCGGTCCCTGTATAAGAATGGTAAGCAGAAGATACTTTCTCTTGTGACACAGCCACGTAGGAAGGTTATACATGCTAAGTATCACTGGTCAGGTGCTATAAGAGCTGCTCAGGTCACAAAAAAGATTCATCCCGTCGGTACTCAACGCGAACCTCACATTTCTCGGGTCCTGCGCAAAATCTGGATATAGAGCATCAAAGTTTTTCCACTGTCGCCCGGAGCTTTCCATCTTCTTGCGCTTATCGTGGTGCCATTTCATCAGTTCTGCGTCGCAGGGATTCGAGAACAAACGCTTCATGCGATCGATTGGTGGCAGGTACCACATCACCAATGCTGGGATTTTTCTCTTTGTTCGCACGTCTGAAGGAGCGTCCTCTTCTTCATCGCGATTCCTTGTCTTCGCTTTGGTCGAGGTGTCCTCGTCCTCACCAATATCGTAGCTGGCTGAAAAAAACACTGTAACTAATAGATGCATATTTAGAATAATTAAATTTAAAAAAATTTAAAAATAAAAAATATGTTAGCCCATTACGTATAATACAAACAAATACGGGAAAAAAGAACCGGTAAAAAAGCTCAACAAAAAGCCAAAAGTTCAGAAAAAGACAAAACTTATGAATAGTGAAAAATAAGTCAGAAGCTAAAGCCGAGTTGATCAGGGCCTTATACCGACTCGCACCACATGTCGGGCAACTATCCAAGGATTCAAACTCTTTTCGGTAAAGTATACAATGGTTCCGGCATGCATGTATCTTTTGCACGCCCAACGACAATGGACATATTAGCTTCTTCGCTCGATATGTGTTGGTAGGCAATGAGTTAGGCCTCGGGAGCAAGGCTCCTAAAAGAGTTAGCAGATCGTTGAAACTAGTGTCCGACCATCCATATGTAGCTTTCAATCTCAGCAGTTCAAGCACCGAGCGCAAAACAGTGAACTCTTTGTCGCAGCCATTTTCCTCCGCATACAAAAGATCCTTCGCGGCTTTCTGCAACTCCTCGTAGTTATCCAAACCTCTTGCCGTCCCCATGAGGAATTCCGGCTCGGCGTGCCGCAACATTTCTTCTAGATCGAACTCATCATCATCTTCACCACTACCCGCGGTATCATCGTTGATATCTTCCATGACAACATTATCATCATCATGCACTTGTGGGTTGCTGAAGTCATGTTGCATAGTCTCGTATGTATCAACTTGTGGCGCAACGGAGTCCACTGTTACAGAATTTAATTAATTTTTGTTACATACGAACAAATTAAGATATGTATGCATTGATAAAGGGAGGATAATGTCACTCACTTCCGCCTTCGCATGTTATTTGTGGTCCCTTCTCGCCATGGTACGTCCAAATCATGTAGTTCTGAACGAAACCTCGCTTCACGAGGTGTGATCTGATTACATTCGTATTTTCCCAAACTTTTTGATTCTTACAATCAACACATGGACAGCATATTTCTTTCGACTTTGAACTTGAAGCATGCTTCTTGGCGGCTTCAATAAACTTAGCGACATCCTGTATGTAAGATGGATGATGGCTCGGCGTGTCATACATCCATGCACGGTCCATCTGTAAATTTTGACATAAAAAGAAATGCTTTATGTAAAGACACAGAGTTGTATTAATTTTAAAGTGAAATGAAGATCTAGGTTCTACATGATGAATGTATGGACAAATATTCATCGTACTTATCTATTTAATCATGAAAAACTATGTATAACTTGCATATGTGTAAATACATAGCTAGGGTTCTACATGAAGATCTAGGTTTACATCGAAAATAATGAAATTAAGGCTACATAATGGAACAATAATGCAAATCAACACCATTTGAACAATTGCATCAAACAAATTGAGCACAATTGAGGTATACCTAGTAAAATATTGAAAGGAAGAAAGTGGGGAAAAGAAACTCGAAATACTCCAAAAATTACATGGAAAAAATGGGAAAACACTCTAGATAGGTATATCTTACCATTTCAAGTGAGCTAATTCAAGAAATAAAAATCGAAACCTTCCCTCTTTGTTTTCGAATTTGCATGCCTTGGTGGACAGAGAGCTCACTTGTCGGTTCTGAACTGAGCTGGAAGAAGACTCCCTTATATAGGGGAAGTCATTTCCCCAGGCGGGCGGCTTAAGCGGTCGCCTGCGGAAATGATTTCCCCAGGCGGGCTGCTTAAGCGGAAATGTTGCTGTCAGAGCCCTAAGGATTAACTTCGGGCGGAGTAATCCGTTCACGGAGATACCTGACCGTCCGGGGCCAGTCGGCACCTCTCACACCCATAGGTTCATCACACGGTATATATATATATATATACACACACACACACACACAAACCTGATTTGGTATAAGGACCAACCAATGCAAAGCCAAAAATCCCATAATTCCATTTTCTCAGCCCAAACCACAACCGAGAGACACATGCCATAGTCATAACCGCATATCACCATATTCACCAAGACAGCAAATAGCCAGACCAGTGATACCAAGATAGCATCGGTCCAGAAGCCCTCACGGCCAAAATAGTAGCACCGCCAGACCGAAATATCTCACTGCCAATACTTCAACCAGCCAACCAGAGGAAATAGCGCAAGAGACAGAGAGAGGCACGATAGCATTCCCCAAAACTCCCCAACCATTCCGGACCAATAAAGCCCACCACCAAGTGGAACCCAAGGCCAAGAAGACGAAGGCACGCAAGTCACGGAGCAAGGCGATAGGGAGCGCGGTAGAAGTCGAACCGCAAGCCGAACCATCCATCCCGGAGGAGTCATCACGAGCGACCACCCCACCGCAAGAAAGCGACAACCACCACCTAAACCCTAACTTCCTCTCGCAATCACCAGCAAAGGTAAACCCCACAAAATATCCATCAATGTACTACATTCATTCAGTATAGCCAATATTGCACTACAAACAATAAGCCATCCATCCTCAGTAGAGCACATGGGACCAATCCAAGCATATCACCAAAGGTAGAAGAGGGGATAAGAGGCTTACCGACGAGGACGGCGGGTGCGTGTTACCTCCGGCCGAGCCCACCGCTAGCTGCCACCGGGTACTCCCCCGGCGTACGGGCGGCGGCTAGTCGGCAGTGGCCAGCCGAGGCAACCGCTTCCCAACCTAGCACCTCGGTAAAAATAAAAATAGCAAGCCAAAACCGATAGATCGGGGTAGGATGTGGAGAAAAAGCACTAGATCGGCCGGATCTGGCCATAGCTCACTGGGCGGCGCCGAGTGGCAAGGCGGGAGCTTGCCGGGCCGTGGCTCACCAAGCGGCGTCGAAAGGCAAGGAGGCGCAGGAGACGGGGGAGCCGCACCGGTGCGACGCGGCGGCGTGAAGTAGGAAGCCGGGGCGGAGGAGCTGAGACCGAGGGGAGGCGCGTGAGGAGGAGCCGAGACGCGGCGACAGGTTGAAGGGAGTCCGGGAAGGAGAGAGAGGGCCGAGCGTAGGGGAGCGAGGAGGCCGGAGTAGCGACCGGCGCGGAGGAACCGAAGAGCGGCGCCGGGGCAAGGAAATAGGGAGGGGGCGTGTGAGCTGAGAGACAGAGAGATAGAGGGAAGAGGAGGATGCGGCTTCGGCCGGAAGTAGCAAAGAAAAGAGGAGCGGCGGAAGAAACGAGGAAAGGAAGGTAGAGCTGGCCAATGGGCCGTGCCGGGCCGGCACGGCACGGGCCCGGGCTCGGCACGACCCGTTTAGGCACGGCCCGTTAAGGCCCGTGTATTAAACGGGCGTCTTGTCTTGCCACAACGCGATTCGGCTAAGCGGGCGTCTTAGCCGTTAGCCCGTTTAGTCGAAAAAAAGAAAAATTGTAGAAAATTAAGAGAAAATGTAAAAAAAATTGTAGAAAATTCAGAAAAATATAGAACATTGTAGACATTGTTAATCACAAAAATAAATATTTCCAATGACATAATGAGATTTATTAACTTATTAAATTACATGGGATGGCTGACTCATTAAAAACTTTACCAAGTAAAAACTCAATTTGAGAAAACCTTGGTAAAGAAAAAAGAGTACAGCCTATAAAGCTCATTAGTGACCACATGTGAAGAAAAATATTGAAAATCCTATTCATTGCTATCTAAATACAAATTCTCAAAAGATTCTTCTAAATCTTTATTATCTGCAGTATGTTGGAGTCTTGATTCAGCTTGTTCCCAGTCTTTGACGGTCATAAGTACTTCGACCATCTCGTTGGAGAGACTTGTTCGTCGCTCCTTGATTATTCTTCCGAAAGATGAATGTCGACTCAGGAGAGCGTAGAGACAGAACAGTCAACACATCCGCGCTAATATGGATAGCATGGATATGATACCTTCAGGTTTGCCACCATGAGAGGATGTTCAACTCTGCTCAAACCGACGCTATCATCGTTGAGATAGCTTGATAGGTCTCCAGTGCTTTGTCGCCTTCCTCCTCCTCCTAGCTGCTGTACTGCACTGCACTCGCACGAGAACCGGACGAAGAACCAAAAATCTTGCTCCATTGCATAGCCCCTAGAGGTGCTAGGGACTCACCGGGGTCTTTCCAAACGCATAGACCCAAATTTATTTTCATATTTATCATATACCTCATATAATTTATTCTTAACTAATGTAAAGTATGAACAATAGTCTAAATCGGTAGCCTCACTTAAAACTTGTAAAACATTTATAAATCCTTGGAGTTTGGCCCTAGGATCCAAAATAAAAGCGAATGCATATAAAATAGGAATTTCTCTCCAATATTTTAAAAACTTAGTTTTCATGGCAACTACAGCATCCCGTAGTATAGGATCATTTTCAAAAGCCTTTAGGTGAGTGGCAATTTCAACAATATTATGAACAATTATAGGAGATGCAGGGTAATATATTCCAGAAAGACAAAGTGTAGCTTTATGAAAAATTTCTAAAAAGGAAAATATTTTTTCACCAACAATCCAATCGTCCTCAGTAAGTTCAGGGTCTCTAACTTGGGTTCTACTGGAGGAGCTACGAGATTGATGGCTTTGGGTGTGAAGGAAAACAGATAAGGTGCTCTTATATGGCAATATATGTTTAAGCATAAGGTAAGTAGAGTTCCATCTAACAGACATGTCTAAACCAAATTTTCTAGGACGAACATTCATTGCTACGCAAAAACTCTTATATGCGGCTATTCGTTGGTTAGAACAATTAATAAATGAAATTGTATCTCTAAAAGAATCAATACAAGCATTTAATCTTTTTAAACCGGATTTAACAATAAGATTAATAATATAACAAGCACAACGTTGATGCAATAAGAAAGAGTGTGCATAAGTATTAAACAAAGGAGTAAGAATTTCCATAGCTTTAGTGTTTGCAGCTGCATTATCTAAAGTTATAGAAAAAAGCTTATCCGTGAGGCCAAAATCTTCTACAACTTTAATAATGCTTTCTGCAATATTTTCAGCATTATGTGAAACATTAATTAATTTAAATCCTATAATTTTTTTTCGATTATCCAGTCATCATTAACATAATGAGCAACAACACTAATATAATCCTCTCTAGCCCTACCACTCCATATGTCAGATGTCAAAGCAATAGAGAATGTACATGTATGAAACATTTCTTTCAATTTATCACGACAATTGTTATAGTATTTAATTAAATCTCTAGTTGTTGTTTGCCTAGATACAGTACTAAAACAAGGGTTATGAGCAGTCCTAATATATTTTTGGAAAGCATCAGATTCACCAAAATTTAAAGGTAAATCTTGAGAAGCAATTAATCTACAAAGGGATTCCCGAGCTACCTCTGGGTTGTACTCCCACGTACATAACGAGCCGTCGGGGTTATATTGAAGCTGTATCTGGCGCATTTGTATTCCTTGCCTTTTCTTGCAGCTTGCAGCATGTCGTTGTAGATGATCCGTCCCACCTGAAGATTTTGTAGTCAATTCATTACCACAAATTTTACAAACAGCATACCTCACCGAAGTCCCATCATCGTCGGTCTTGAACTTCTTGTCGAAATCATTCCAAACTGTAGATGTACTAGCTCTTGTTCTTTTTGCACCCGTGCTTTGAGTCGTGGATGCACTTGTTGAGTCGTGGATGCACTTGTTGAGCCAGCAGAAGATGGATCGATTGGACCTTGCGCCACCGGGGCTGTCGGTTCTTCGGCATCTCCAGTTTGTACATGTGGACCTTCCGCGGATGGATATGCTTGTTGAAACGATTGCATATCCTCCGCCGAGAGGCCGAATTCGGAGAGTTGAAAATCGTAGTTCACCATTAAATCAACTGCAAATTGAAATAGTAAAGAACGATTAACTTACTATTAAACCAACAATTAATAGCAAAAAATTAAACCAACAAATAATACCAAAAAATTAAAATAAGACAGCATTATTACCTCCTTTGCAGCTCTCACAAAAAAATTTGAAGATTTTTGAATTTTCGGAATTTTGCCCGAATTTTGAACAAATTTGCGCAAACACTTTCAGATTTTTTACAGCTAAACCGAGAGAGAAGAATTCAATTTGAGGTGTGGAAGATGGAGGCCGGGTGCCCCCCTATTTATAGGAAACATTTCAGTTTTTTCTGAATTTTTTGCTATTTTTTTTTCGAATTTTTAACCACCCAACGGTAAAAAAATGGCTATTTTTCAAATTAATCGGGTCGGGCGTGCCGTGCCGGGCCGGCACGGCCCGTTTAGAGCCGTTGGGCGGGCCGTGCCGTGCCGCGTCGCCCACCGTGCGCTCTCGGCCTAGGCACGGCGGTCCGGCGTCTTGCTCGGCCGCCTCCTCCGTCGTCGCGTGCTGCGTCATGGGCGGGGTCTGATCTTGGCAGCAGTGCGCCCGTCACGGCCCGACCCATTTGGACAGCTCTAAAGGAAGGGGCGGCGAGAAAAAAAATAGAAGGAGAAAGAAGAAAAAGGGGAAAGGAAGAGAGAAAGAAGAGAGAGGAGAAGCGCTCGCATAATAAAAGTTTGTATTCAGAAATATTTAAATTTAAGTAATCAATTGCAGATTAAAATACTCGTTAAATATTATACTGAGCATGGTAAATTACCAAACATCACTAATCAATAATTAGGCCTATTGAAACGTAGTTAAAGGCTGTCCGTAGATTAAAACTGCTGCTCCATTAGTAGAGTTTCAAATTAAATATCTGCTAAACTCTGTCAGTAGTATAAACCTATGAAACTTCAATAATAAATAGTCGTAAGCTTATGAATAAACCAAGCATGTCAATTGATTAAAACTGGTCCGCGAGTAAATTAAAACCTGTGTAGTGTTGTTTAAACCACTCAATGATATATTTAATTACAAAGAAAATTTGATTAGTAGCATTTAAAACTATAGAAATCGACTTCTAATTACTCTGGACAATTAAAATATTACTTGTGGTCCGACGATTTAAAAGACACACGCCGATTAAACTTGTATGCGTATGAATTAAATTAAAGGACTGAAGTCTTAGCCCACGTTGTTGTGAGTTTCAATAACCAGTTGGTTAAGTCCATCTGAACAGTAGAAAACCATTAATCAGTAATTACGAAAATTAGAATAAATGAATTGTCATTTATAGATTAAAACCTAGTGTGTATCGATTTAACCGATGCAGTGCTAAGTAAATTATTCCAGGTTATCATTAAATACCCAATTAACCTAGATCACGTTAAATTACGAATCGCCTATTAAACATTTGTAAATCTTGAAAATAAACTAAATGGTGCCGTAGGCTGGAAATTGCACGCACGCGAAGTAAATTATCACAATATCATTTAGATCACTATATTGCACATTTAAATGCCAAGTTCATTTCTATTATTTGATTATAAACTCTAGGATCCACTGATAAGTAGTCTGAATTATAATTCATAGCCATTAGAAGATTTAAAACTGTCTGCGATGATTAGAACAACATGCGCTAATTTATAATAGTACGTGTCGATTTAAGATTACGCGTAGCAATGAAAATTATACACGACGATTTAAATAACAGTTAAGCTGTAAAAATATACAAATGACTAAAGTAAACTTTATGAATCCCATAAGGACGCCTGAGTATATAGTTTAATTAAGGAATTAGTAATTAATTAACTCGGAACCCTTTTCTTCTGGGGGTTATAATTTAACTTGTCGCGTACTAGTACGAGAAAATGTATTTAAGTAATCTTTAAATCTAAAACAAATTAGAAAGGTGAATATTGTATACGCAAAGATTGACTAGGATTAATATTAGCTGTCATAATTGTATATACATTTAGTTAATCCCGTATAATCAAAAAATTGCTAGGAATTAATAAAACACCAGGCATACCTAATAAATCAACCATATATCATGACGTTAGTGCGATGATGTCGAACGACGAGTGTGCCGAAGTAACCTCGATTACTACGATTGGGTTGAATGGAGTGACATTTTACCTTAGGAGCACAAGCACATCGACACATTGTATTTTATTATGTTCTCGTAAATTAAGTCGTAGTCGACGTATTTAATTGCAGGCAACAACCAAGCTACGGGAACGACTTCACCTAATCCTACTTGAATCCGAGTATATGGTTAAAGTTCAGGCAAGCATTCCTTTGATCAAGTCTTCAGAGTATATTTCGTAAAACAAGTATTTTGTATTACTCTAGTATCACCTGCATGAAAGAAATAAAAAGTATTTAAATCGAGCAATGGATATAGGAGATATGAGAAAAGAAATAGCGGCAACTGATGGAGCAGTTGGCCATTAAGTTGAGTAAGAAGGTGGGCAGAGGTTGCCAGGGTAGGTGACAAGTGGGCAGATGTGGGATCTCTGCATAAGAATAGAATGTAAGGAATTTACCAACTTCATCCATGTGAACAGACCGTACCAACCATATCAACCAACATCCCGTTTTTACAGACAGACTAGTAGTTCTATCAAAGTGTTATATTCTCCACATGGGTAAGTATTTATTAAGACGTTGGGAGAACCCACACGATCCGGGCCAGCAACTGGGTGCCGGGTGGGGGACCCTGTGGAGGAACCCACAAGATCCGGGCTAGCAACTGGGTGCCGGGTGGGGACCTCCACCACCGCAGGAACCCACACGATCCGAGCCAGCACTTGGGTGCTGGGTGGGGGATGCAAGGCGCATATATTGCGCGGGTGGAGGTTGGGGTAGGACAAGGTCCGTGGGCGCCGAGCGAGGGTGAGAAACCACCCAGGCCGCCCCAACCAACAACTATGTCGAGGTCCGTGGGCGCCGAGCGAGGGTGAGAAACCACCTCGGACCGCTGGCTGAGAATAGTTGGGTGGAGATATAATTACTAAGATAGATGCAAACGTACTGTACTCTGATCTGGGCGCCGCATCTAAGGAATTGCGGAGATCCAGGAAGCCAACATGATCAGAGTGGTGATGGGTAAAGTGATACAAGCTTGCGCAATGCTATCCAAATCATGAATTCATGCCCGTCTCCGGGAAAGGAGAATTACGGAAACTTATTGGGGTTTTTGCTGTTCATGTGTATGTTCAGTAGTTTTCTAAATTAATAAATTGGAATTCTTTCAAAACCAACAAACCTTATTTTCTATAAGTCCTGAAAAGGAAATTGATGATGAAAAGAGTATTAAGAATGAATATAAGATTGAAGAGAGGAATTGATATTCCTATAAGTGTAATTGTTGAGCATTCCATGCATTTTTGCTAATATCGCTTGCTGAGTACTTCTATACTCACCCTTGCTATAAATCTCCCTTTGCTTAGGAATATGTCGATTCACTGGATGCAATACTAGTGGACTCGGATTACAACGGGTACAAGGCGGACATCCCGTGCGAAGGTTGGGTGGAGAACAGGATACTTAAGCCATTGAGGTTTTGTAATAAATTTTAGCCCTGTGTGGCAATATTATTGTAATATTGTGATTGTCTCTAATTATTGTTCTGCTGCAACACTCTGATGGCTTATTATTCGTTAGAGCGATGTTCTATCGGCTAAAACGAATAATAATCCGTTGACTGGCATTATTACCCCATGGTAATAATGCGGGTCGTCACAATAGGCCCACTTCATCGGCCGCCCCATAGTCCTGGCAATTGATAGGACTTGCACCTATATACTCGTTCATTCTTTATAAAGACAGCATTTCCTGCAATGTAACTTGCAACAAATTAATGTTCGGCAATGCAAATTTTGTGTGTTTTAAATTAAATTCAATCTTAATGTTGAATAACTTTTAATGTGAATTTTGTACAAACACTATTACAAGCTTTTATGCACACTTCATATGAATACTCAAATAACTTTTTCTTTGTTGCAGGAAATCGCAATACGCCAACAAAAGCATGGTGGATAGGACTGGAAGCTGGCTTGGGAGGGGACGGCAGGCATGGACTGGGTTTCAAGGCCGTGACCCTTACCTTGAAGACATGAGCATCTACGATCTCCTAGACTCCAACCCCAAGCCTCGATCTACCACTCAAAACCAAGGAGTAGTACAACCCTAGAAATTCCCTCCACGACTACCCACATGTCCCAGAGCCTTGGCTGTAATGCAAGCACAACCTTGATGTGGTGGTGTAGGTTTATGATGACCATGTGCACCTAGGATGTTGATTCATTTGCTGCCCTTTGTTCATGGTAAGTGGTTCATTACTTACGTATACTTGCATGTATGGAACACTTGTACTAACCTTGTTTTGCTTGCAAACAGTGGATAGCAAGTTTACCGAGTGGGTGAATCCATCGTATCCAATGCCTATCTAAGTTTACATCTACAAATTGCACATCCACCTATAAGAGTTGCCGAAGGAGCTTTAGACCGGGAGGACCAACAACGATGAGCTCCGTAGGTAGAGGATTTGGGAGAGGAACAATGAGGAAGTGGTGCATCTCGGTAGTGATTACCACCCGTATTGTTGCTGTGCCAACCCAAGTTACAATTGCGCTTGTCACTACCGTGACAACCAGCCGTATCCACACCGTTCGAATAACCGCTATGCCATATGGGTGCCATACGATTCCACATTTTTGCCCTAGCGTCATTGTAATTTACACCTTCATTGTGAAGTGCTATGTCAGGCTACATATGATGCATTCCTACAATTTTTTCAATAATATAACTGCACTACTTAAAAGATAGAGTTGGTGGTGTTGGCTCATCGGCCCGTCCAAGCCCCCCATTGCACCTCTCTAAAATGGTTCTAACACAATCATATGTTTAGTGAGTCCATGTAGGTTAATTGGGCAAATGGCCACCGGGGATCGTGTATGGGAGCCTAGGCCGCAAAGCTACCGAGCCGGGAGAGCTTGGCAGCTCCTACCGAGCCAGGGGAGATCAGTGAAGCCAGGGGGCTAGTAGCCCTACCTGCCACGTTGGGCGCCAAACTGTAGTGCCGTCGCCCTAGCCTGTCGTGCCTTCTGAGCTTGAGAGAGTCATTTTTTTTGCAAAAACGGGTCTATGAGGGCTAACTTTTTTTTAAAAAATGCTATAGTGCTATTTTGTGAATAGTTCCTCTAATGAGGGATTGGGTTCAAATCCCACTATAACATATTTTTTTAGCTTTTGTTCATTTACTAAGTTTCTACTTGGATTTTCTTTTGCTTGCAGGAATTCTTTCAAGGGTCTTACTTAGCACAGAAGACTAATTACTTAACTAATGCCACTGGTTCGTGTCTGTGTCCTTGTGGGACCTCGAATCGACTAATCTTGTGCCTTCTATATAATTACTAAACTAATTATCGTGGACCAACCAACGAGCACCAAATTCGATCCGATTCATAAATGGAGTACTAGTACTCCATATCGAATGCAGCGCTGGCCATTCTCCGAAGATTCGTAATCATGTTGTCGTTATTGGGTAGGCAGGTATATTGCTGTCAAAAAAATAAATCTATTTTAACTCTAAACTCTTTAGGATTGTACACCAGAATAGTCAAAGGGGTACTAGGGGTACTGCCTTTGTGTTTGGATGGACAGTATCTTTGTCATGGTGGTGCTAGCGTACTTGCTAGTATCAATACGGCGGATTCGGATGAGACTTGGTTTGAAATTAAACTTTAAATGCCTCCTAATTAATACCCCTAGATATGCAAAAACGTGCTACTGTGAGAGCGGGAGGATGCACAAAAACGAAGAGCGAGCAAGCTAGCAGGGGTGAGAGATAGTAACGGATAATCTGTTTTACTCGATATTCATATCCAAGAAAACACGAATATAGTAAGCAAAATTCGTATTTAAAAATATACGTATTCATATTCGAGAATATTCGTATCCGTATTTGAGAATATTCGCATTCGTATTCGTATTTGAGACTATTCGATTCGTTTCCTCTGCGATTCGGATTTTTGTGATTCAAAATTTGAATTTGAGCGGTTTGAAATCGGTAACCGTTCCCGTAACCGGTCAAAAACCAGTGAAAAACCGGCAAAACCGCTAGTAATTTGTTCTACCAAAATTTGTTATAGAAGTTGTAGGAGGATGTCCGTGTACGACTAAATTAAGTGCATATTTGATTCGAATTCGTATCCGTTATGACATTTGATTCATATTTATATTTAAAAATATTCAAATTTATATTCTTATTTAAGACCATTCGATCGTATTCGATCTGTTTTCATCCCTACTAGCTAGCACCGAACGGCAAGCTTCTACGCTAGTCATTTAGCACGATCTCTCACCCACCAACTAATAAATTCTGCGGTACTTACTGTTGCAACTTAAATGGCAACTTGGTTAATCGCTGGATTAAAATTGTGGATGAGGATTAAGTGGCCCGGCACATGCTGTATTTAGATGGAGGTGCTATTCCTCATGGTGACTCAATTTATTGGTCTCATGAGGATTAGTTAACAAGTCGCATTTGCATTCAAATCCAGGTTTATTAAACTCCAGATATTTGTTGGTCAACGTCGCATCCTATATGAGTTTTACCAAGTGATCCTCACTAACTTCGATCAATGCTAACTAATGGTTCAGTGTAAAAGGAAGGCTGACGGCAATGTTATCCACCATATTTTCGAGCCGCTGTAAATGTTAGAACAGTGGTGGACCCAGAACTTAAATATAGTTGTGGCGGACTCGCAAGTACAAAACACACACTATTATCCAAAAGCAAAATAATCTATGCAGTAACTACGTTGTAATCACACTAATAAAAGTATATGACACTAAATAGAAGCAACAACTACATTTCACACGCAAACATGCGAAGATGATGGTAGAATATTGAAAAATACCTCACTGATGAAGCTTAATTTCCAGTATTGCCGCGCCCCCTTGGGCTTTAGCCGCCACCCGCGCACGCCCCCTTGGGCTTCGGACGGACCCCACGCGCAGCCGGCAAACCTAAACTGACCAACCAACAAAAACAAATCACCATGAGCCGAGAGGCGTATCAACAAACACCTAGCGCGGATGCTCCAATGGAACTGGAGCACTCCACAGAGGCGCAGACCTTGTAGCTAGTGGCCACAGCCGCACCCCCTTGGTCGTCGTGCCCCTCTCAGCCGTGAATTATAACTATCATCACACACTCTTTGCTTTAGCTTACAACAATCAATCTTAGGGCGTCTCCAACAGCTGGCTATTTAGTTAGCTAGATCTGATGTGGCAAGGAAAAAGTAGGAGAGAGAGTAGTCACTAGCGACGAGCAAATAGCTGATCTATTTCACGTAGTCCAAGAACATGAGAGAGGAGCATGTGGGTCCAACAGTATAAAATAGTCTTTGCTTTTGTCTCTCACCTTCACGTCAGCTGACTATATAGCTAGTACTAGGTATTACCATTGCGGATGCCCTTACACATACCAATTAATCATTTATGCTGCCAAACTAAAGCTTCCAAAAGGCCACAAGAGGAGCCCAGGAGAGTCCAAGAGGACATCTTTCGGCCAGTCCAAATCAAAGAAGATGAATTCTCAGCTTTTGAACCTCAACTTGGTGGAAATCAATTACTGCGAAGACGACGCCAGGTCGTTGAGATTCTGCTGGGTTTTTCAAATAACCTCCGTAAGACTAGAATTATGCTTGCCAAAGCTTGAAAGAAGTCTTGTTCTCTTAGTAATATTACTAGTTACCAGCTAGCAGTCTAACTAAGATGAGGTCCAGTCGGCGAGCAGATCGGGCGGCTGCCCGGCCTCGCCTGAAGCGAAGGCCCACCCCTGTGTTAGAATGTAGCTCAGCCCGGATTCGGTGTTATCTAGCAAAATATTGAAAAATGCTCTGGTTTGTAGAAAGAGATTGCTCAGTTGTATTCCTCAAAATGACACTTAGATAGTAGAATAAGCTGATTTTGCATCCTTCGCTCTGCCACCAAGTGAATCTATTTTCATTACAAATTGCCTCGGCTATCGTCTCAAAGAGTCACATCAAACAGTCGAGACAGAAGGGGGTTGAAAATTCATGTGTAAAACCATTCGAATTACGAGACAGAGGACAAATTTGGATGGATTCAAGAGGACTTTGGCTTTGGGTTTTTTTCTACAGTGATTAATTTTTAAATAGTATATTTTTAAAAATGGAGTTTATTAGTTAATTGTAGTACACATTATACCGATTTCAGCTATACTAATCAAAATCACATATGATTATTTCTTTTTGTAATTTCTCTTTCGAACAGTCATAATTCAAAATTTTAAGTTAGAAATCATAAATTATAACCCAAACGAATCCATCAAAATATAGGAAAATTCTTCTAAAAAGTTGTGGGGATAATCTCGCTGTCATCTGATCATGAATTTACGAATCTCAAGGCACGAGTAGATGGCCCATGAGCAGTCCAACGTTGAGATTGCTCCAAAAAATACTCCGTCGATAGGCGAGATCAGACGTGCTGCTTGGGGAGTGGGGACACTGAGCCTACTGTCATGGTGTTCGACCTGCGTCGTCATCGCCACGCTGCGCAGGTGTGTACGTCAGGCCGTGCAGTGACGTAGTGGACGCCACCTCTGTGTTGACCGTCGACGACGACGTGGACGGGAGGGACGCCGGGTCGGCAGTCCCGGCGGACGTCGGCGTCGTGCCCCCGACCTCTCTGTGTCGGGAAACGAGCCGCCTGCGCTCTCGCGCGTTGTAGTCCGCGAGCGCGGCCTTGAGCTCGGCGAGCACCTCCGCCATCGCCGGTCGCTCGTGCTTGTACGGCCGCACGCAACGGCAAGCGAGCGCGAACACGGCGCACACGGTGGGCCTGTCCCACGCGGGGCCGAGGCGCTTGTCCACCATGGACGCCGCGGCGGCCGCCTCGTCGCCCGCCTCCCCGACGGCCCAGTGCGCCGCGTGCACAATGGACTCGGCGCCGCCTGACGGCGTCGGCACGACGGCGCGCATCCCCGTGGCGAGCTCCAGCAGCACGACACCGAAGCTGTACACGTCGGCAGCCTCCGACACGTGCCCCACCGAGAAGCTCTCCGGATCGACGTACCCGCGCGTGCCGCGCACCTCCGTCGACAGGTGCGTGCCGCCCTCCGGCACTATCCGCGCCACACCGAAGTCCGACAGCTTCGCCGTGCCGGACTCCGACAGCAGCACGTTCGTCGGCTTCACGTCGCGGTGCACCACGACGCCCTCGCGGAAACCGTGCAGGTACGCAAGCCCCTCCGCGACGTCCACCGCAACCTGCAGCCGCCGCCGCCAGGTCAGCTCCCCCTGGAACAGCGCGCGCCACAGGTTGCCGCCGGCCATGTACTCGTACACCAGCGCATGGTGTTCGCCGCGGCCGCCGACGCAGTAGCCCACGAGCGTGGTCAGGTTGCTGTGCCGCAGCTTAGCGAGCACGGCCACCTCGCCATAGAACTCGGCCACCTTCTTGGACCTGTATATCTTCTTTACGGCCACGCGCTGCCCAGACGGGAGCCGACCGAGGTCCACCTTCCCGGCGCCGCCGGCGCCGAGCAGCAGCTTCTCGTCGTAGCCGTTCGTTGCCTGCTTCAGCTCCGCCTTCGTGAAGATATACAGGCCCTCGCGCGGCAGCGGTGGGAACGACGCCACTGACTCGTCGTCGCTCAAGTTGCGGTCGCTCTCGCCGTCCCCAGCTGTCGGCCTACGCCGGCGATGGATTCTTGCAATAGCCATGGTGGCGAAGGCGATGGCAAGGATGGCCACGACGCCGGCCGCCGCCGAGCCGGCGACGATGGGGGCAGTGTTCTTGCTCGAGGAAGATCTAGGCAGAGGAGGCGAGTTTGTGGCAGAGGCAGACGGCGGCGGCGGCGGCGGCGGCGGCGAGGGGATGAGGTCGCCGGTGCCGAGGCTGTTGACGTTCTCAAGAACCTGGAGCATGCAGAGCGCGTAGGCGCGGAACCGCTCGAGCGGCGGGCGCGCTCGCGACCAGACGGCCACGGTGGTGGCCATCCCGCACGGCACGAACTCCTTGGTGCGCGTGCTGGACAACATCTCGTAGGTGGCGGCGATCACCGCGCCGCGGCACTCGGCGCAGCCGGGGGTGTCGGGCCCGACTATTGGCGCGCGGGCCTCCCCCGGCGCGGCGCAGAGGCGCGTGGCGTTAGGGAGCGCGCGCGGCGCCAGCGCGCGCACGTCGGCGATGGTGGCAAGTTGGCACGGGCGCGACCCCGCGGCGAGCTTGCCCGGGTCGCCGGTGAGGTCGCAGGAGCCGTTGTTGGCGAGGAGGACGGCGACACGAGGCCCGCTGCGAGGAGCCTCGAGGCGAAGGCGTCGGAGCACGCGGCGGCCGGCGCGGGCGGGAGGAAGGCGGCGCCGGTGCGGTTGGCGTAGTCGGCGGCGGCGAAGATGTAGGCCGCGAACACGTACCAGCAGCACCCCGTCGCGGCCTGCCCGGCCGTCGCGTTCGCGTGGCACTCGCCCGGGATCATCTGCGTCGCCGTGGCGAGGTCGTACGGGCACGCGGAAGCCTTCTCAGCCGCCGGGCCGCTAGCTGGCTGCGGGGATGCCGCTGCCGACGCCGCCGCGGTGGGTGGTGGCGCGAGCGGGAGGAGGAGGAGCACGAGGAGGCGGAGCATTTCGCGCTCGTTTCTTGGCTGGGCTGGGGGAATTGGAGTGAATCGAGTGGCGACAAATGCGAACGGTTGTGAGTATTTGACGAGGCTGTCAAGTGGTTTGACGGTTTGACTCTTGAAGTGCCACTGTTTTAGTACGAATTTTGACCATGTCCACAGGCAAATAAGGAGTTTTTAAGGGGCGGCTCGTATTAGATTTTACATATAACTTTTGATTGAAAATAAATAATAATAGTTAAACGAGTGATTTTTAGAAGATAATAAGTGAGGTAAAAAAAATGAGAAAGGGATACAAATGCTAGACAGGAGCGAAAGAAATAAAATACATGATGTAATTGTGATTTCTTGACTTATTCGAAACAAGAGAGAGATTCGAACACTACATGAGACCATTTTGAAAAGACAAGTATTCATATTGATCAATACAAACAAGGCCTTGGAAGGGAGAGGCTGTAGATTTTTAACTGTATTTTTCTCAAATGTACAACGATAAAGTGAATGTTTGTAAATAGATTAATCTAATGTCGAGTTATGACCATGTCTGCAATGTAACGCAGGGTAAGGAGTTTGTTTCAAACTCTTGATGGTGGGAATATCCCTTCTGAAAAGGTTAATGTTCAATGGAGCAACCTATCACGTAAGTTCAGCTTGCCATATATGAATACGAATTATCTTTAAGCGAGATTCACAAGGTTGCACTGCATTTTCCCCTCATTATTCTCTGAAGAATAGAGGTGGCAATTTTCTCCATAGGAGCGGAGCCCTACAATGAATTTCCCTATCGAGGACAGGGCCCTGCTAGGCTAGCAGAGCGGAGACAGATTGTCCTCCCCAACGAGGTCCCATGAGGACCCTGTAAAAAATAAAATATATTTTTGAATAATATATTATAGTTTTTAAATTTAGAAGATTGTATTATTTTCTTATATATTTAGACTAAAATTTGAATCTATATGTTAGAATACATATTTTGAAACTATATTTTTAAAAAGTATAAATTAATAAACAAAGCCATATTATTATTTATTAAAAATATTTTACCATGCTTTTTAATCCCACGGAGATCCCCGTAAGGGGCATGTCCCATAAAGGCTAATGGGGCTGGGATCGGGGAATTTTTTTGTACGGATAATCTATTTTTTATTTGAAATTACATAAATATACCCGCGGAAATTTTTTTTTACAAAAATAGGCTCCTTTCGCCCAACCGGGAGGCGACAAAATTTGTGTCGCTCTACGTTCGAGCGACTGCAATTAGTCACCTTCCTATTGGGCGACTATCATGCAGTCGCCCAATGGATGGGCGACTAGTAGTGCAGTTGCCCAATAGGGGGGCGACTTTACTCAGTCCCCCGTGATTTTTTAGAGTTTTGTCAATTTTGTAGTTTTAAACTGGAAAAAAATGTGGTGTAGTTGTAATAAAAGTTTATGTTCACTGGATGTTGTAGGTGCATAAAACATTTTGGGGAATTTTTTATAAGAATGATTGACTGTAGAATGTTCGATACATACAGTGGTAAGTGATATTTTAATGTTACTGAGAATTAGTGTACGGAGAGAACTGGTGTGTTAATATTGTTAAATGACTTGCTATCTAAATCATTGAATGCGAACAGACGAGATAATAACCTTATGTGAAATAGAAATAAACTTCATAATACAGTTGGGAGTAACATGCCGCGTACATTTTTATTACATGCATAACATATAACATTATATGCGACTAACCCACCCAACTGCTCGTACGACCTACTGTGTGGACCGGGGTCACTTTCCCTTCCTTGCCCGCTCGGCGTTGAACTCCTTCACGGTCTCTTTTGCCTTAGCCGCCATTTCCCTCTTTCTCTCACGCTCCATCTCGCGAGCCTCCCGCTCCCTACGCGTGCATTCTTCGAGATGAGATTGCGTCTCGCGTTGTATACGCAGGGTGTGCTCGTTCTTGCGGCGCTCCTCCTCCAGCAACTCCTTGTCCCGTGTGACATTCCACTCCTCGAAGTTGAGGGTCCATTGGTCCGCAGGGTGGATCTCAAGATTGATCCATTTGCGGTAGCCACACAGGGGCACCGGAGACTGTAAATACAAGGGAGAGATTGTTAGTGCGTGCTGTGAAGGAGAAAAGGTAGGGGAAAATGGTGCATATGGTCGTTACCGGCTGCCGATAGGTTGAGGTGTCAAAACGACGGTGGGGTAGTCACTGGAGTAGTTTGCGCAACCCCAGTAACGCATACCTAGGCTGATGCATTCCTTGGATTTGAAGAACTTGCACGTGTCCCCGCACCAACAAAGGGGGTGTCTCCCCCTTAGGTGGGAGTTGCGGCGAACGCTCGGTGGGGACGTCCGGGATAGGGTTGCTGCTACACGGCCGCTCATTACGAGGAGCTGACCTTGTAGCCGCAGCAGCCCTTGCTTGTTCCTCGCGAGCTGCAGCAGCCCTTGTTTGTTTCTCGCGAGCCGCAGCATCCCTTGCTATCTTGCGGGTCTCCTCCCATTGTGCCTTCTTGCAGGACTCCTCCCTATTTTTTGTAATTTTCTCCCGTATGTTGTCCGTGAATTCCTGCCATTCCTTTAGCTGCTTGTTGTTCATCTCGACGTGGAGAAGGAAGGTATGATGTAGTGTTCTCTTGCAGATGCATTGCACCTCAATTTATAAGGCGAAGGGTAGGCATGTGATTTATTTTTGGTCGCTGTGCAAAGCTGCCCTCTTTTGTCATGTCACTGCGCAAAGCTGGCCTCTTTTGTCATCTCACTGGGCAAAGCTGGCATCTTTTGTCATCTCACTGAGCAAAGCTGGCCTCTTTTGTCATCTCACTGAGCAAGGCTGTCCGTTTTGTCATGTCACTGGGCAAAGCTGCCCTCTTTTGTCATCTCACTGGGCAAAGCTGCCCTCTTTTGTCATCTCACTGAGCAAAGCTGCCCCGTTTTGTCATGTCACTGGGCAAAGCTGCCCTCTTTTGTCATCTCACTGGGCAAAGCTGCCCTCTTTTATCATCTCACTGAGCAAAGCTGCCCCGTTTTGTCATGTCACTGGGCAAAGCTGCCCTCTTTTGTCATCTCACCGGGCAAAGTTGCCCTTTTTTGTCATCTCACTAGGCAAAGCTTCCCTCTTTTGTCATCTCACTAAACAAAGCTGCCCCGTTATGTCATGTCACTGGGCAAAGCTGGCCTCTTTTGTCATCTCACTCAGCAAATACATGTTAAGCATGTCATGGATTGGTTGTTATCCATTTTAACGAACAGCAAATACATATAGTAACTAAGTAAACATAGCAATACTAAGCTACCAGCACAACACCAACTACATTACAGAAAACGGATGTAACATACAAGTTTTACAAATGGTACATGAAATTTAGCTGTAGTCTCCAACAACTACTGATCAGGACATGCGTCCATGTACCGCATCGGCTTCATCACGAGTAACTTCATCATCTCCGCCAACGTGCGGCCTGCCCGAGCTGCTAGCACCTCCCGAAGCATGGGCGGATGCACGAGCTTGCGCAGCTATTTGTAGTGAGGACGGTTGCACAAGCAGGATACACTCGTATCCACGGCACCGGCACCCTTACACAAAGCCCTTCCATGAAGCAGAGCGCACCAAAGTCTTCAACTCCCATCTGATGTCCGTGGGAGACCGGCTCCAAAGCCCTTGCACGACGACGCTGCACACCTCAGGGGTCCAATGAAAAACTCTGGATCTGCCAATGCTGCACATCTGTCATTCGAGCATTCTCGTCATCCGGAAGTACGAGAGTGACTTGCGGAAAATCGCTCAAATCCACACCATTCGGACCTTCACGAATAATTCCAGCACCGTAATACACTCTCAATGTAGTGGCCATTGATGATGTAGGCCTGCATGTATGATTGAAATTTACGACATGTCAAATAACATCGTACAACACTAAACTACACTTTCTATACTAAAAAGGGTGCTAATATTTCTATACTACAAAATGTTCCATACTACAAAATGTATACTACAACTTTTTGACACTAATATTTTCATACTAAAATTGTACTACATTTTCTACATCTAAAATTTTTACTAACACCAACATTTCATATAACTAATAGTGCAATACAACATAATAAAAAAAATACCTGGATCCAAATGGATGGAATAGCTTCCACTCCTCCTTCCTCCCTCACCTCCTCCTCCAACCCTGTCCTTCTCTCCTTCTCTTCTCCCCTCCTTTTCTTCCCCTTCCTCCTCTCCTCTTCTTCTCTCGTTTCTTCTCTGTGCGCAGAATGAGTGCAAAAAGTGGTAGGTGGTACTGGGCGGCCGATTGTGCTGTCTTAAAAAACCCCCTCCCTGTCGCCCTGCTGTTGGGCGACTGAAATTCCAGTCGCCCAACCGTACAGCGACTGGAAGAAGTCGCCCAACGCTCAGGCGACAGCATTGATTCGCTCAACGGTTCCCACATTCCTTAAATGTCGCCTCTCGGTTGGGCGAAAGGCGGCAGTTGCCCAATAAGGGGGCGACTGGAGCCTATTTTTGTAAAAAAATTTCCGCGGGTATATTTATGTAATTTCGAATAAAAAATAGATTATCCGTACAAAAAATTCGGGGATCGGGTAGGGGCAGGAGGCGGAGGTCCTCCTCGGGATCTGGCCCGTTGCCACCCCAACCGATGAACATACTTGTGTGCGAGAGGACCACAATGATGAGGTCAAGAACGCATGCAAAATGCAAACCTTAAAATAATTAAGCTTTGACCAAAAAAATAAACAAATCCTGATTGTGATCACGACCATATATACTGGATTATTCAATGCAAACAGGCTGGAAGAATTAGTGCATTCTTTAACATCAAACAAGGGTGTTAGCGCGTCAATCACGGCTGCATGTTCCCATATTTGTGCACACGGTTTGCACCAGTTGTATATACTACAGTTAGACCCCCTTTCCATCTCTCTCCTGTGATTAAGGATCTCTAATGATTCCCTTCATGTAACACTACATACTGGAAAGCAATACAAGGAGATATGTGTGGCCAATCATATAGTTCTACATGATATCAGACGCGAAAACAATCTAAGCTAGCCCACCCTCCTCTCCACTACTCTCCCACGCCACCATGAGCTTGCCGGACATCTCCCTCCAACACGGCCACTCCAACGTGGGAACCCTCAGTTCCCAGACGCTGGCTTTTCTCAGCTCCGGCACCAACGGCTCTTCTTCCTCCGCAGTGCTCCCTTCCTCTCTCATCCAGAGAGTCAACATCCGAAGCCATGTTCTGATCACCCTGGATATTAAGGAGTCCAACTACTCTATCTGGAGTCAGCTATTCACCATCGTGCTTGGCAAGTTTGTCTTGCTCTCCCACATTTGTGGCAATGCGCCACCCGCCGATGATCCCACATGGTGCCTCGATGACTATAGCATCGTCTCATGGCTCTACACCACCGTTTCATTGGAGATCCTCACCTTCGTCCTTACCCCCAACGACACGGTGCGCTTGGTCTGGCAGCACATCTTGGGCCTATTCAACGACAACAAACAAACACGCTCCATCTACATCGACTCCGACTTTCGCCGCCAATGTCAGGGTGACTTGTCCATCACCGACTACTGCACGCGGCTGAAGAATTTCTTTGACCAACTTCATGACATCAACATGCCCATTACTGATGACAACCTGGTCCTCAATCTCATCCGTGGCCTTAACCTGCGGTACCACAACGCGGCCTCCATCCTACTAGCACGGGCTCCATTCCCCTCATTCATGGAGGCGCATTCCTACCTGCTACTTGAAGAAAATTGCTTCGTCGAGACATCCAAGATGATGACCACCACGGTGCTGTGGTCTGCTACTGTGCCCTTTCCAAGTGCGCCATGGCCCAGCATGCCCCCATCTAAATAGAGCTTGTTCTGGTCGGCCGCACCTCATCCTCATTTCCTCAACATGGTGCATCCTGGTCCGTCGCACACTCAACTCTGGCCAATGTGTTCTGGTCACACGCGCCTGCACCCGGTGCACCCTGTGGTCCAGTACAACCACTCCTTTATGTTCCCCTCCCTCTAGCGGCTAGTCATCATCCAAGCCAGGCACCAAGAAGGGCACGGGTAAGAAGAAATACCGGTGCAATCCTCCGCATCAACTTGGGACCAGGCCGACCTCATCATGGCGCTAAACAACATGTCTGCGCAGTCAAACCAGCCCGACGAGGACTGGTTTCTGGACACCGGAGCAACATCGTTCATATCTCCAAGTGGTGGTAATCTTTCCTCCCTTTGTCCTTTTGATTCTAACTCTCGTATTACCTTTGGTAATGGATCCAGTCTCCCCATTACTCACACAGGTCATACGTACGTCCATCTCCACACCAACCACTACACTCCATCTTTCAAATGTCTTAGTTGCACCCAATCTCATTAAAAATCTGATTTCCATTTGTGCCCTAACCCGAGATAATTCTATGTTGATAGAATATCACCCTCTTAGTTTTTCTATAAAGGACATGCTCACCCAAACAGAGATCCTGTGTTGTGACAGCCTAGGTGACCTCTACTCACTCTCCACAAATAAATCTACTGCCACCGTCCTCCATATCACCATGCACTCTGTCAAGCTTTGGCACTAGCGTCTCGGACAAGTTAGATTGAGGAGGCCAACTAAAGGGGGTGAATAGGCGGTCTAAAAATTTCTTCTCCAATTAATTATCAATTTCTATTTAGCTAAACCAATCAAATAATGTGGAAACTTAATAGAAAAAGGTTTAGCGCAAATAATACTTAAAACAACTAGGTTCACCTAAGTACACCAACAAGATCGACAGTACCGATCGGGTTGTCGGGAGTGGTGACGCCAATGCCCGTGCTGCCACTGCCCCCACACCCGGCGCGGGAGCGGCAAGTGGCCTTGGCGGCAACGCCTGTCTTGTCACTGACTCCGGAGTCTACGCACCGGCGCACAGAGCAGCTCTGGAGCGCAAGTCGTGGTCGCCGCCAACCCGACGGTGCAACCCGGTGCTCCGGCCGCTGCAACCACATTGACGGTGGAGAATGCTCTACTGACGGCCTTCGGCACGCTGCAGCGGGAGCTGCGGACCTTCGCGGGGTCGTGCGGGATATACAAGAGGCTCGGAGCCAACAAGTTCCGCCGGTGGCTGCACCGGAGCCTACGCCAGAGCAGGTGGACAGCCGCGACTCCGCTACCTCCAGTTGCGTCCCGCTGCGGCGTGTGGATCCGTAGTCCCCCCTCTCCGCGGGCCTGCAGCATTCGGCGTGGCCGGAGGACTTCAAGTTCCCCAACACCATCGAGCCGTACAAGGGTGAGACGGACCCTTAGGAGTTCGTGCGCGTGTACGAGACCACCATCGAAGCTGCAGGCGGGGACGACACCAGCAAAGTGAAGGGGCTCCCCCACGCGCTGCAGGGAGTAGTGCTCTCTTGGTTTTTTACTATAGAGCCGAACTCCATCTACGCTTGGGAGCAGATCTGCGACCACCTCTACAATAACTTCCAAGGGAACTACGTCGAGCGCGTCGATGCAGATCAGCTCTTCGCCATCAAGCAGAAACCCTCGGAGAGGCTCCGAGATTACTTCAAGTGCTTCGCCAAGATTTGCTGCCAGGTCAAGGACGTCAATGAGACAACTATCATCAATGCAGTGATACAAGGCCTTCGCTCGGGGCCGTTGGCCGAGTACAATGCGCGCAAGCCAATCAAGACGATCGCGAAGCTCTTCGATAAGATGGAAGAGTATGCGAGGGCGGAGGAGGACGCGCGGCGGCGCAAAGGCGATGACTTCGACACTAATCAAGTGGAGGACTTGTCGAAGAACGAAGACTCATCAAAGAAGGAGGACTCCTCGAAGGGCAAGCGCAAGCAAGAGTCTTCGAAAGATGCCCCAGAGCACAAGGACACCTCCAAGCGTAAGCAGGAATCGAGCGACAAGCCCAAGCGCAATCAGCGTAGATCCCAGAGGGCCCACTATGTCTTCGACATCAAGGGTGGCTCTAAGGACAGCGCCCCCACCTTTCGTGGACAAGGTCGCAGAGGCCAGGGGCAGGGATGCGGCCGGGGTCGCGACGATAGACCCTGTGTAGAGCAAGAGAACCAGGACTACGACATGTGAATTCTAGCCGGAAGACCTCGTCCTCAAACACAATTTAGCGGTGCCCGGCCTTCGCGGTCAAGCGAGGCTTGATGCATGTCCATCGGCCGGCAACAAACGGCCAAGGTGGAGGTAGCGAAGTTTCTCTAGGCCGGAGTCATCCACGAGGTCCAGCACCCAGGCTGGCTTGCCAACCCGGTGCTGGTGAAAAAGGCTAGCGGCGCCTAGCGTATGTGCATCGACTTCACCGCCCTTAACAAGGCATGTCCGAAGGACGACTAACCCTTGCTGCGCATAGATCAGCTGGTGGACGCCACGGTGGGGTGCGAGCTCATGAGATTCTTGGACGCATACTCCGGCTACTACCAGATCCACATGGCCAAGGACGACGAGGATAAGACCGGCTTCATCACGCGGTAGGGACATGGCACTTCATGTGGAGGCGGTCGGCAAGTTGGAGTCCGGGCCACATCAACAAATCTTATCAAGTGGGAGGGAGTCCTACCGTGGCCCTCGCTTAGGACGTCGTTGTTGCGGCTTTGCAGCGTGGAGTGTACCGCCTCGCAACATTGGAAGGACAGACCCTTCGACACACATGGAATGCAGATAGGCTGCGGTGATATTATGTATGAGGCCGAAGGGATGCCCACAGCATGGTTAGTACCCTGCCTTTTGTAATCGCTCACCCCCTTAAACGGGAGATTAATAAAGTTCACCGTTTGCGAAACTTGTCTCATCCTGTGTGTAAAGACACGCGGCCTCCACGTGCACTCTATGTGAGTATAAACAAGACGCGTGGACTCCGTGTGCACTCTACGTGAGCATAAACAAGACGCGCAGACTTCGTGTGCACTCTACATGAGTATAAACAAGACGCGCGGCCTCTGCGTGCACTCTACGTGAGTATAAACAAGACGTGCGGCCTCCGCGTGCACTCTATGTGAGTATAAACAAGACGCTCGGACTCTGCGTGCACTCTACGTGAGTATAAATAAGACGCGCGGACTCCGCGTGCACTCTACGTGAGTATAAACAAGATGCGCGGACTCCGCGTGCGCTCTGCGTGAGTATAAACAAGACGCGTGGACTCCGCGTGCACTCTACGTGAGTATAAACAAGACGCGCAGACTCCGCGTGCACTCTACGGAGTATAAATAAGACACGCGGCCTCCGCGTGCACTCTACGTAAGTATAAACAAGACGCGTGGCCTCGCGTGCACTCTACGTGAGTATAAACAAGATGTGCGGCCTCCGCGTGCACTCTACGTGAGTATAAACAAGATACGCAGACTCCGTGTGCACTCTACGTGAGTATAAACAAGACGCGCAGACTCCGCGTGCACTCTACGTGAGTATAAACAAGACGCGCGGACTCCGCGTGCACTCTACGGAGTATAAATAAGACGCGCAGCCTCTGTGTGCACTCTACGTGAGTATAAACAAGACGCGCGGATTCCGCGTGCACTCTACGTGAGTAAAAACAAGACGCGCGGACTCCGCGTGCACCCTACGAAGTATAAATAAGACGTGTGGCCTTTGCGTGCACTCTGCGTGAGTATAAATAAGACACACGGCCTCCGCGTGCACTCTACATAAGTATAAACAAGACGCGCAGACTCTGCGTGCACTCTACGGAGTATAAATAAGACACGTGGCCTTTGCGTGCACTCTACATGAGTATAAATAAGACGCGTGGCCTTCGCAAGCACTCTACCTGAGTATAAACAAGACACGCGGACTCCGCGTGCACTCTACGAAGTATAACTAAGACGCGCGGCCTCCGCATGCACTCTACGTGAGTATAAACAAGACGTGTAGACTCCGCGTGCACTCTACAGAGTATAAATAAGACGTGTGGCATCCGCGTGCAATCTACGGAGCACAAATAGGCGCAAGATTGCGCTAGTCGCCAGCTCTGCTACCACCACTTCAAGGGATTGTGGACGGAGCGCTCGAGCGTCTACTTCGGCTAGTCACCAGTTCCGCTGCCGTCACTTTGAAGGGTAGGGGATGGAGAGCTTGAGCGTTACTTCGGCTAGTCGTCAGCTCCGCTGCCACCACTTCAAAGGGTTGGGGACGGAGTGCTCGAGCGTCTACTTCGGCTAGGCGCCAGCTCCGCTGCCGCCACCTCAAAGGGTAGGGGACGGAGCGCTTGAGAGTCTACTTCGGCTAGTTGCCAGCTCCACTGCCGCCACTTCAAAAGGCTGGGGACGGAGCGCTTGAGCGTCTACTTCGGCTTAGCGCCAGCTCTGCTGCCACTTCGAAGGGTAGGGAATGAAGCGCTCGAGCGTCTACTTCAGCTTGTCGCCAGCTCCATTGCCGCCACTTCGAAGAGTTGGGGACGGAGCACTCGAGCGTCTACTTTGGCTATTCGCTAGCTCCGCTGCCGCCACTTCGAAGGGTTGGGGACGGAGCGCTCGAGCGTCTACTTTGGCTAGTCACCAGCTCCGCTGCCACCAATTCGAAGGGTAGGGGATGGAGAGCTCGAGCGTCTACTTCAGCTAGGCACTAGCTTCACTGCCGTCACTTCGAAGGGTAGGGGACGGAGCGCTCGACCGTCTACTTCGGCTAGGCTCGAGCAACTACTCTATCCTAGCTCGTGTGGGTCGTGCACCGCGCGCGAGGGGCAAGTGTGGCAGAGATCGCTTTGTACCGAAAAGCCTCGCGTGTTCGTTGAAGATGAGCACAATCGCAAAGTACGACAAGGACCTTTAAAACAACTTCTTTATTGCATTTATGAAAGAATGATTGCAGAGACTCGGTAAGGACATTTGCGAAGACCTAATGTCTACAAGTGCCCTCAGAGTATTCAGGGTCGTTACTCGTCCGGCTCCACCTTGATATACTCTCGCGTCGAGGTCCCATCTGCCGAAGTCCGGGCTCCCAGAAGTTTCGGGCATCTTCCGCCCACTCCCAATGCCGAAGACGTCGTCGAACCATGCGGTCCGAAGCTAGTAATCAGCCCCTATCAAGTATCTACTCGGAGCAAAAATAGTACGCATCGTTAGTACACTTTGTTCATTTTCATTTCATTCATAAAAAGAGGGCGACCATATGGCGCCATTTTACAAAAAGAGCGGACACATCACAACACACGCCTACGCCCTAAGACTCCGGCGTCACACCTGTGGGTCCGCGCCATGCTCCGAGATGGCGGCACCATCTACGTTGCGCCACGGAACTTCTTCAATCCACTTGCCAAGGTCCCCTTCGCCATGCAGGGTCTGTCGCAGCGCCACCTTCGCCGCGGCCTCTCCGATGTAATCCCAGATCCTATCGTGGAAGGCCTGAACGGAGCGCGTGATGTCACGCATGGCGCCCGACATCACGCTGACTCCAGCCGACATCTCCAGTTGAGGATCAGCCAGTGCATTGACGTGCTAACACCCCCGGTGGTGAAGCAGAGCGAAGGCGAGGCACGAGGTCACGAAGGAGCAATGGTTGCCGAAGGACTTGGTGGCATTGAGGGCGAGGCCGGAAGCTTTTGCGATTCATCGAAGCGTCCACGTCAGGTCCTCGGGGCCGAAGGTCTGAGGCAGCATGTCGACGGAGAGGTCCTCGAGGGCGTCTTCCAGAGCCCCCATGGCGTCCCATGTTGCCACCGAGGCATCGCCTAGCATCCGGTCCCTCTCTCCAAGGGACGCGGTGGGTTGGGCTCGCTCCTCCTCCAGTGCTGCGATTTGCCGCAGTAACCCATCGCGCTCTTTGGCGGCCGCATGCTGGGCCTTCGCTGTCGCATGCTGTGCCTCCGTTGCAAGGGCCCGAGCAGCGGAGACCGCCTTCACACCCTCCGTTTCCAGGAAACGGATGCGCTCGTCCTTCACGGCTTGGGCCTCTTCGATAGCGCGGAGCCGGTCCTCTAGTGCCCCCGCTCGCGGGCACATGCCTCCTGTAGAGCCCGAGCGAGGGCAAGGGTCTGCACAACGTGAATGTTAGGCAAGCCCTAGACAGCGATGTAAAGTGCCCAGGTCAAGTACTTACCCTCATCTCCGAGGCCTCAACACACCCTCTAGGAGCTCCGAGCCACAAGACAATAGCGCCCGTCGGTCCAGGCCGGAGTCGGTGCAATCCGCGGCCCCTTGGAGAGCACGCAGCATCTCTGGCTGAGGAACGAAGTCTCTGAGCTTCCCGTTGAGTCTCTAAGCTGGCGGCTTTGAGGGCGGCAGGTATTGATGTCACGTCCAGAGCAGGAAGGCCGGAGACTTCACCGCCATCTCCGTTGCTCGATCCTTGTCCGCGTCTGGGTGACCTCGTCTCGGCTGATGTTGATGACAGAATCAGTGAGCAGATCGGAGAAAGCTTCACGAAGTCGTGGGGGGGAGAAAGAGTTGCGCCTACCTTCGACGTGCCCAGGTGAGGCACGTGGGGGTGTTCGCTCCGCTGAGGTCCGGATCGCGGGGGATTCATCTGCGTCGGGGATGGCGAGTTCCACCTTGGGCCGGATGGCCTCCCCGTCGGACTCCGAATTCGACCCGACCCTGACCGCCACAGCGAACCCCTTTGGCCGGGAAGGCGATCCTATCCAGGGGAGCTTGGCTTTCGGGGACTTTAGCGATGCTTCCCCGGCCCCTGCTACTGGCGCGGGCGATGAGGCCGCGCCCTATTGCATGTCAGCATTGCGTCCCTTGTCTTGGTGCCACCTGAGGACTCCTCGCCGGGTGCAGCGTGCTCCGCATCCGCCTACAGATCCGAGTTTGGCGTACTCCGCCATGTCGGACCCGGTGACGGTCTTGCCCTCGGCTCCGACAGCAATCACCGGAGGTGCGCGGCGAGCTGGATACAGCGGCGGGAGACCAGGCCCTGCGTCGAGGGCGCCTCCCCCTTGCAGTCGCCATCACGGCAGCGGGCCTGGCCCGACGTCGGCACCACGCACTCCGGCACGGGGATGCCTAGAGCTTCGCATACTCGATTTATCTGCCCTAGCTTTGCTAAGGCAGTCACGGATTTGCGCAGGTCATGCTCCTTGGCCGTGTATGGCCAAAGGAACACAACTATCGCATGCTCCGCATCTTCCAGCAGGAGCCCTACAGGCAAAGGGAAGCATTGTTCATAAAAAAATTATATTTATATATATACACAGCCTATGGCTGAAGCGCTTGAGGATTGGAGGGCTTCGGGAGTGAATATACCGTCGGTCGAACACCATCCGGTCGGATGGGACCAGGCTGAAGCTTCCACCGGCAGGCAAGCAGCACCACTCTGTACATAACGAACTCCTCGGCGAGGTCACGCATGTTGAATCGGAGGGTGATATCGACGAGCCTCTGCACCCGCTGCTCGTCGTCGAGGTTGGGCTCCACGCTTGGCGATGTTTTGATGGACATCGGTCATCCCGTGCACCGGAGGCCGCTGCTGCTCGTCACGCAGTGGTAGAACCACCGCCGCATCTAGTTGGACTCCCACTTCCCTCGGGTCGAGTTGGCGGGGAAGATCTTTGCGCATTGCGGCCTTAGTACGAAGTTGACGCTGCCGAAGTTTGAGAACGGCCCCCCGTCGAGCTTCTTCGGCTGGCAGCGTGCGTCGTGGAGGAAGGCAAATAGTGCTGCACTGGGCCAGGTACCTTCTGTCCGCGTCGCCTAGCTATAAACAGCCAGGCGAGCTATCGTATTTGGGGTCTGCTACGCCAACTCCAGCCCATAAGTCCGCAGGACGTCGCTGGTATCCGGAGCCTGGCCTCAAAGTACGTGATAAAGACGATTACCTCTGCTTCCTCCGGGTGTGGCTCCGTCTCATTGCTAGCAAGCAGGCGAACCGCATCACGGTCCGCTAGCCTCTCCTCTCGAAGGAGAGACTGGATCATCTCCTCCGTCATGAGACTAGGCCCTAGCACGCGGGAGTAGGACCCTTCCACCTTCTCGGTCATCCATCGTTTGTTGGTTTGCGATGGGTCACAATGCACCAGGGCGTACTCCATCAAGGTCGACGATGAACTGCGCTGGCTGGACGAGGCGTCACCGCCGGGCCGGTGAGCATGTTCTTCGCGGCAAGCCATTCTCCCCACAAAAGCTCACGGTCAAACGTGTGGGGACAGAGGCAGATCATGCCAACAAGCGAGAAGAAAAGAGCGGAAGAGCAGCAAGGGAGCAAATGAGTGAATGGGAAGAACACTCGTATGCCGGTGAGGGGGTATATAAAGCCTTCTCGTCTCCTCCCACGATCGGGAAGTGCAACTGGCGGGAGCCCAACCGTTCGCCTCCCCATGATCGGGAAGTGCGGCTGGTGGAGGCTGAAGACGCATAGTCGCCCGACCGCCTGACAGTGCACAACAGGCCAATCACGTCCCACCACGTGGCCTACTCTCTCGGGAAGGAACACATGCCCGTGGTTGTGCGACCGCCTGACAGCGCACAACGCGCCAATCACGTGCCTCCACGCGTCCCGCCCTCTTGGGAAGGGACGTGCGACCGCAGTCGTGCGGCCGCCTGATAGCGCACGACGCGCCAACCACGTGCAGCCATGCATCCTGCCCCATCGGGAAAAAGCGCGCGGCTACAGCTGGGCAGCCGCTGACACCGCAAGACACGCCGGTCGCGTACCGTCATGTCCTGCAATTCCCGTTGCACGTCGGGCGTCATTAAAGCACCGTCGTCGAGCCACGAGCCACCTGGCTATGCTTCGACTTCGAGTCTGTACGACGAATCCAGAGTCCACCTCAAGTTCGAGCCTGCACGACGACTCCAGAGCACACTTCGACTTCGTGTCCGCAGGTTGAGTCGGCCCTCCGATTCGGCTTCGTATACGAGGGATGACTCCGCATCCCGCTTCGCCTGCATGTCCGCGGAGCGAAGTCGAATGCTGACTCAGCTTCATCTTGATGGACCGGCTCTACTGGAAGCACACACCTCATGACCGAGAGATGCCTTCGGCAGCAACTTCAACTCTGTGTCCATGCCACTAGGCCGTGCTGCGCCGGCAAATCCATTTCTGCCTAAGATCACAGAAGGTCACGGGCCGCAGGGGGCCAAATGGCTTAGCAACATGGCTTCGGCTCGTGAAGCCCTTCACCATGAGAGGCTCCTATTGTAGGGATGGTCCCCACCTAAGCCCAGCCGGCCTGTTAGAAGGTTGTAAAGTCCAAAATAGGACATATATAATGACATAAATGCCCTTGAGAGGGATACTTGGGTGTAAGGACATAATTGTAAAATACTTCCCATGTGAATATATATAAAAGTTGTCCTGGGCATGGGGAAGAGCCCCAAGCATTGTTCACCTTACATCTCCACTACCACTCTATACTGTTTGGTCTGTAACCACAACAATCACCGTGCACGATGCTTTTAATGCCGTCTAGGAGTCAGCAAACTCTAAGAGTAATAATTCAAGCTCCTCACTTGACTCTCACCACGTGCAACGAATGCACAAACTTGAATGGATACACAATACATCTCTAGATGCAACACATACAATCTAAAACCTTTCTCCTTACCATAAGGTGCAATACATGCACAATTGAGAGGATGACCTCATACTATCTCAAAGGAGTGAAATGGAGTACTATCTCAAAGGACCTCATACTATCTCCGACGGCAAGCTGCTCCAGATGGCACATACTACCAAAGCATGGTTGGTGCTTTGTAGTACCTTACCATGATGTGTTAGACCTCATGTATGCTATGCAACAAGCATGCCCCGCGAGATCGTCACCTCGCCATCATCAAATGGATCTTGCGCTACATTCGCAGCACCACCAACTACGGGTTGCATCTCCATGCATGTCTTGCTTCGACGTCGTTGCATATTCCAACGCTGGCTGGGCTGGCTGCTCGGACATCTGGAGATACACTTTCAGTTGCTGTGTCTTCATAGGTGACAATTTTGTTTCCTAGTCATCAAAACGGCAACCGACTGTGTCGCGCTCCTCTGCCGAGGCTGAGTACCAGAGCATGGCAAATATAGTCACCGAGTGTTGTTGGCTACTCAACTCTTTGCCGAGCTGCATCAACCAATTGACCAGGCCACATTTGTCTATTGTGATAATATCTCCACCGTCTACATGTTGTCCAACCCAGTTCGACAGACACACGAAGCACATAGAGCTCGACGTTCATTTTGTTCGCGAGAAAGTTACTTCGAGTGATTTCCTTGTGGTATATATTCCTACCACATCTCAGTTTGTTGACATAATGACCAAAGGACTACTGTCGATGACATTTAGTGAGTTTTGATCCAGTTTAAGCATTCGAACAGACGACGCTCAAACTACGGCAGGGTGTTAGCACGACAATCACGGCTGCATGCGGTTGCATGTTCCTATATTTGTGCGCACAGTTTGCACCAGCTGTATATACGATAGGCTCCCTTTCCATCTCTCTCTCTCCTGTAATTAAGGTCTCTAATGATTCCCTTCATGTAACACTATATATATTGTAAAGCAATACTAGGAGATATGTGTGGCCAATCATATCGTTATACAAAGGGTTCCTCGTTGAAGTCATAACAAGGGTTCCTCGTTGAAGTCATGATGGGATTTATAATTTCGAATGCCCTACGTTGTTAATGTCAAACAAAGCGTCTCAATGTGATATGGACATCGAATAATTAATATTAGTTGGATTTTACCGACGTCCTGAAGGGTTGGTTCGCAAGAGGAATCCAACCAAATTCTGACTGAACTGTGAAATTCAGTGGTTGATGACCTGAACACGGTCAACGGCTCTGCCACGGCCAGCAACTTTTGAACTCATCATATGCAGTCTGGTTGTTGGCTTATGGCTGATGATTTATAATTTATGAATTAAATGTTTAAATTTTGATTATTCGTGAGACGTAGTATGTACAGAAAAATAGTCGTATGTGAATTTGACTGGTACAGCTGAACTCAGTATATATTTTACTACAATCTTTCTATTGATCCTGTCTTAAAAACGCTCCATTTAATACCTAGTTATTATAAACAGTATGAACACAAATTAAAAATAAGCCTGACCGAACCCGTCTCAGTTGGTCTTCCTCTTTTAGTACAAGTTATAAGATCGCATCGGTGGTTGACCTTGAATATATATTTTTGGTCTAGTTATGCTTTAGCAAAAGAAAATCATAAACCGATTCTGAACGTTAGGTTAAGGGGTTGTTTGGATCTAGCGTTTTATCAAAACTAGCCTCCATAAAACTAGCTTTACCGTAACTACCTCTAAAATTGTGTTTGGATCTCCCAACAAACTCCCGTACAAGGTAAACTCAATTTCCTCAAAACGAGAAAACTGCGTATTAGTAAAAACGGGTCCACTTCGTTTTTAGTAGAACTGGTTTTCAATAACCACGATATGGTTGAGCCACCACAACGCACGCTATAAGGATTGCATGATTAATAAATCAGATTGCAGAAGGTTATGCGCCGCCGCTTCCTGGTTAGCGAGTCTCCATCCGTCTCCTGCCGGCTGGCCGTCGAGTCTCCTGCGGAAGGGCCGTCGAGTAATCATCAATCGGTCTTCACTCCATTGATCCGTGTTGCATAATCCTGTGCCCCTTCATCAATCGGGCCGTCGAGTAATCATCAATCGGTCTTCACTCCATTGATCCGTGTTGCATAATCCTGTGCCCCTTCATCAATCGGTCTTCACTCCAGTTCTACACCCAGGAGCTCCATTGATCTGAGGTAAAATTCTCTTCTTACAGCCTCAATTCAATAATTCAAAGCCATCAAATAGGACCATCTTTGATAGAAAAGCACATGTACATGTGTCCTGCACAAAGATCAAACAAGCATTTACTTGTTAGGCCATGTACTAGGTGCAGCGACCAAATATTGCATTACTTAACTTGGCTGATGCTATATACAGAACGCCATTTTCAGCATATTAACCTAGATGTGCGTAAGAACTAGCAATTCCTTATTGTATCTGTACATGTGTGGTGGTTAATAACATGTCCGTGATATTTATTTGTGATTCGTAGATTGCATTGTCCTCATACAGATATTAGTGTGTATGATTAATAGGATATGCACAATTGATCACCATGGTCTAACGGTTCCTTTTAGAAAAATATGGAGGGACATGTGGACAAAAAAATTAAGCAAGAAAACACGGATAAAACTTGCATAAAGAGGCACACATGGAAATCCAGCGAAGACAAATCCCTGCTCAACATCTTGAAGGATCAAGCCCTCAATGGTGGAAAAGAAGGAACCACCTACACAAAGGCAGCATGGCGTGAAATCTTAGCTTCCTTCAATGCAGAAAGAATTGAGAAACTTGAACTGCAGCAGCTGAAAAACAGGCACAAGTACTTCAGGACTTGCTATGCTACCATGAATAAACTTCTTAAGCACACTGGATTTGGTTGGGATGACGATGACAAAATGATAAAAGCTTCCAATGAAAAATGGGAGGAGCTTATTTTGGTATGTTATAATATAAGATTTTCTATTCTGGTGTTCTATTAGATTCCAAAGTTTAGCACTAATTTAATAAAAACACTAACACATTGCAGAAAGACAATACAGTTCAAGAATATCGTGATAAAGTGTGGCCTAGCTGGACAGATCTTCAAGAGATATGTGCGACTTCAACTGCACAAGGGTTTTGTGCTACATCAAGCAAAGGGAAAGGTGCAATGCTATCTGGCAAGGCTACAATTATTGATCTGAATGAGGAGGCCGAAGTGCAGGAAAATGAATCCATTGAGAAACATGTTAGTCAAGTGGTTTGTCCAAGCAATTGCACTCAAAATCCAAAAGCGCCAGAGAAAAAGATGAAGTCTAATGTAAATGGAAGTAAATCACAAGATAATCCCAGAGGACAAAAGCGCACAGCTGATGATGCTGTAAATGCAATAGATAGCCTTGCAAATGCAACTTCCAAAATAGCCGAAATGAAGGAAAGAGCAGCTCTACGGAGGAAGCATACTCGGTGAAAGCGTGCATGCAAATCTTGAAGAATATGAGTGATGTTGATCCAAGACAAAGTAAAGGCTGCACCACATTTACAAATCTGAACAAAGGGAGTCTTTGTTGAGATGGATGAGGAGATGCGCACTTTATGGATACATGGACTTTAGATTTATCAATTAGAAGCTTATTTTAAGATAGTTTATCAACGTAGACTCTATGCATTTTAGTTTCGTTTGATGTTGGAACAATATATATTAAATTTGGTTTCCAAGTTATTGAGATTTGCTGGAGTTTCTTAATCAATTCACTATGTACATTTGTTTTGTTTCAACCCACTGATTGTTATACATTATGCAGGGTACCATGAGCTCATCACGAGTCGATGATGATAGTTCTGATTCAGAGCAGTTGATTATTAACAACATAGCAGCTGTGTCATTATTTCGTGATGTGTTCTTCACTAGACTTTTCAAAAGTAGCGTAACACTTCGAATTAAGTGGTGTTGAGCGGACACGCAACTACTTGAAGGGCATCCTATAAGATTTTTGATCAACTACGTGTTGATAAGCACACTTTCAACTTGCTAAGGGACGAACTGTGTGAGAGAAATTTGCTTCGTGATACACTAAGAATGACGGTGGATGAACAACCAGTGATGTTCTTGCATACTATCGGTCACAGTGTTAGGAATCGTGTCATCCAGGATAGATTTCAGCATTCAGGAGAAACAATTAGCCGGCACTTCAACAATGTTTTAGATGCAATAAATGGTTTGCGTGATATCTACATAAAAGACCCACCCAACGAAGTGCCCCAGCGAATTCGAGCCAATCCAAAGTATTACCCATATTTTAAGGTAAAATTTTTCTCTCGTTTACAACAGTTCCTATCTATTTTACTATTTTTTTATTAATGAACCATATCTTTGAAGAACTGCCTTGGAGCAATCGACGGCACACACATTGAGGCAAAAATCAATTTTGAAGAGCAAACTCCATATAGAAATAGACATGGTTTTCCATCTCAAAATGTTATGGCAGTAGTGTCATTTGACATGACATTTACATATCTGGTTGCTGGATGGGAAGGTTCAGCATCAGATCAAGCTGTGCTTAGATGGGCTGTTACTAGCGGAGGTTTTATTGTTCCAGAAGGTAAATGGAAAATTTTGTGAACTGCCAAGAGCTTCCATCTTTTGTAATGTAGTAGTGGTTGAATGACAAATGACCTTGCAGGTAAATACTATCTAGTCGACTCGGGATATGCAAATACACCACAATTCGTTGCACCCTATCGGGGGGATCGGTATCATATTGGTATCATATCGTCGCTGGTGATAGCCGGAAAGTTCGAGGAGGCCGTCATTCTTTTTTTAACCAAACATGGTTTTACCTTAGCCCATTTCAGCCCAAAGTCATCCAAACAGATTTTTAATAAAACTCACGCTAACGGACTAACTAACTCAAAACTGGTTTTCCTAATAACCTATTTAAAACTCGTTTAGCTAAAACATGTGTTGTTATGTTATTATTTATTTAGTTCCGGAATCGTCACCAATATTAGAAAATTATTATTTATTTTAACTCAAATATAGAGGCTGTTAATCGGTTTTAATGTATCTAAAAGTAGCAGAATTAAAGTGCTTTTAAAAAGACGCTGCAATGGCAAGCAGAACATTCTAATCTTCACAATTTTTCACTCATAACACAATTACGGGAAAATAGATCACATTTTCGTAAGAAGAAAAATTACATGTTTGTCATGCATGGACTGCTGTATGAGAGGGGCATTTTGGGAATTTCCCAATTGAGTTCATGCCACCGGATGGAATCTAGTGCGGGGCCCACCTGTCTGTTGCCTGCGCAAGAGATACGGGAGAGGAGACAGAGTCTCCTCCCCGCGGTGCGTGCGGCGCTTGGGCCTCTCCCGTGGCGGTTGCGATTCCCCTCCTGAGATCCGGATTTTCGGCGAAGGGAGGCGGCGATGGAGGCGAGCGTTGGAGGCGCGGCTGGTGCGGGCTTCTCGGGCACGACCGCTGGCGTCACCCCTCGCAGACCCCGCCTCTTCTTCTTCAAAAAGCCGAGGCTCTCGATGGTGGAATGCATCTTCTTGCTCCGATCTGGTTTTGCCTCTTGAGTCTTCTTCCTCCTCTCTGGTTTACGGTGGTGCTTTGAGGATTGGCTTCGCCATTTCGATTGAGGCTTGGTCTTGGTCTCCTGCGCAAACCCTATTTTGGGTGTGGGGACTTGGGATCTTGGAGTTCCATCCGAGAGAGGAGAAGGTGACGACGGCTCCCTGCTGTGTGTGTGCGCGCTCGGCCAGTGCGCATATCGTGGTCTTGTGCGGTATCTCTGTACCTCGACTTCACCTCTGGTTTTCGGCTGAGAAGTGAAGAGCGGCATTGTATCTCCGTGAATCATCCACTCGCTTGCGACAGCGGGTTGATAGATTTTCTGGGACAGCGAGTTCTTCGTGCCTTGCCATATTTATTGTGATCTTCGGCTTGTTTACTTCTTGACAGTTTTGAGTACTGTCAGTACTGTGAGTATATTTGATTCTTTCTCATTTACAGCAGTTGAACTTGATCTGTTATATTGCTCAAGTGTTGGAGAACTGTTGTGGATGCTTGTGGGCGCATTTACATGCTCTGTGATGAATATAGTCCATTACTAATTGTAGTCTTGTTAGAAGAATCAGATTTGAGCTCTCTCTGTTGTGTTCCTTGTCTGAGCCGTATCTATTATGCATCGTCAGTAAAATTTGTAGACTTGTTCACATGCTGATGTATTATTAGAGTATACTGCAACCACTGCTATGTTCTGTTTATAAGTGATTAATTGTGAAATCTGTCATTTGGATTAGATTGAATTCATTAATCTTTGATAGCAGTTTATTCTTATGGTTATTGCTTAGAAATCTGCTAGTATACAGTCAAGTTTACATCTGCATGTGATCATTTAAATCTGATAGTTATTCAGTTTATGGTTGGTTCAATCAGTGAATGTTAGAGCTCAAATTTTGATTTTGGTAACAAGATTATATATATGAAGAGTATGGACATATGCATGAGATGGCCAAAATCTTTGATTTTGCGCAACTCTGTTCTGAGAGCAACAATAAAACAATTAATTTGTGCTATGCTAGATTTAATTGTTCCATTGTTCTTAGACATGATAAGTACACTGTTGTTTTCAGCATGGATGATGTTATATTCTTTGAATATATATGTGCTTATGAATGGCAAGGTAGAATTACATGTTTATATGCAATTATTGTCATTCTCATTATGCTGGAATTATGCTATTTATGCTATGTTGGTTGGAATTAAATATGGAAATATGCTTATACCGCGATATTTACAACAATCCAGAAAATCTATATTGAAAGAAATGGCTTCCTCATCGATGTTGTGAAACACAAGTGTTTGTGAGTCAATTTCAAGCTACCGAGCAAAGGCAAAACTTTGGTGGTGACCTTAAGCTCTTCCGGATCATCTCAAATCCACCGCGTTTCGTTGGAGATCCACGAGACGATGAAATGGGAAGATGCTAATAATGCGATCTTAGCTCGTTTGTTTGGCCATCTTGTCTAATCGCTTGTTTGGCGTCTATGTCAACTTCACTAATGCCAAACAACTTTGGGATGAGCTCGAGGAGAAATACTCAGGAGATAATGGAAATGAGTCCTTTGTTACAGCCAATTACTTGAACTACAAGATGGTTGAGGGTCGGTCGGTGATGGAGCGGCTCCACGAGCTTCACTCCATGTACGTGACTTATGTCGATCTGTTGCGCCTGCCGAGAGGTTCCAAGTCAATGTCATTTTGGCTAAGTTACCGCCTCGTGGCGTGACTTTGTGACCGCTCGGAGGCATATAAAGGAGCGCTTGACGCTCAATGAGTGTCACTGCTATTAATGTCGAGGAGCGTGCTAGAGCCGTGACGGCTCGGGAAAGGCTCAAGTTCGAGCTCATCAAGTTCAACTTAAGAATGGTGGAGGACACAGGAAACCCAAGTTCAAGAGTCAGCCCCAAGTCAAGCTCTGACCTAAGAAAATGAAGAAGAAGAAGGAGGACATCGTGCCGCCGTTTGCGGTGAGTAGCCATAAGGCCAATCATTGTCGCATGTCGGAAGGGCAAGGGTCCATCTCCGGGTCAGCACAAGAGCCACAAGGCTGAGGTTCATGTCGCGCTGGCGAGTACCAGCTCAGATGAGTACGTACCTATGGCCTTTATGGCAAGTCCATCTATTGATTGGTGGATTGATACAGGTGCTACTAGACATATATGTGCTAATCGATCTTGTTTCTCTTCATTTCAGGGTGAAGGTGGTGGATCCGTCCTAATGGGCAACGGAGCCGCGCAGCGATGACGTGGGATTGGACAGGTTTGCCTGAAGCTTACTTCGGGCAAAACACTCATCCTAAGAGACGTGCTGTACGTGCCTGCGATGACACGCAATCTCCTTAGCGGGTCAATGTTATGTAGGCAAGGAATAAAGCTTGTGTTTGAATCAAATAAGGTCATTTTGACCAAGTTTGGTAATTTTGTGGGCAAAGGCTATGATAGCGGAGGCATGTTCCGCTTATCCATTCTTGATTTGAATAATGTAAACGTTTACAATGTTTCCCATTGCAATAAAGTTCATGATATTTGGCATTCACGATTGTGTCATGTTAATTTTGAAGCCATTACGCGGTTAAGTAAGATGAGTTTAATTCCAAGCTATAATTATGAGAAGGGTTCAAAGTGCGAAGTGTGTGTGTAAGCTAAGCAGCCCCGAAAACCTTTTCATAGTGTTGAAGGGCGGAGCACTTCTCCATTTGAACTAATTCATTCTGATCTGTGTGAGATGAATGGAATATTAACTAAAGGTGGCAAGAGATACTTCTTAACTCTCATAGATGATGCGACTAAGTATTGTTACATTTACCTACTTAAGTCGAAAGATGAAGCACTTGAATACTTTAAAATCTATAAAGCTGAAGTTGAAAATCAACTAGAGAAGAAAATCAAACGATTAAGGTCGGACCGAGGCGGTGAGTACGTCTCACATGAGTTCTCCCAATTCTGTGAAGAAAGTGGAATAATTCATGAAGTTACTCCACCATACTCACCCCAATCTAATGGAATAGCCAAAGGAAGAACCGAACTCTTTGTGACACAGTTAACGCCATGCTTGAGTTCGGTATGTCGGACTATTGGTGGGGTGAGGCGATTCTCACAGCTAACTATGTTCGAATAGGGTTCCACCTGCAATCGGGAGGAAACACCCTATGAAGGATGGAAGGGGAGAAAACCCAACTTATCCTATTTTCGAACGTGGGGATGCCTTGCAAAAGTGCATGTGCCGTTGCCGAAGAAAAGGAAGCTTGGTCCTAAGACCGTTGATTGTGTCTTTCTAGGATATGCTATTAATAGCACAGCTTATAGATTTCTAGTGGTCAAATCCGAGGTAAGTGACATCTCTACTAATATAGTGATGGAATCTCGTGATGCGACATTCTTTGAGCATGTGTTTCCTATGAGACCGAATGATGACAGTGAACATATCGGTGAAGATGATCTCTCTATTTCTCCTAGTGTGGATAACACCGCTCCAGATTTGGAGTTGAGGAGGAGTAAGAGACAGAGGACCGAGAAGTCACTTGGGGATGACTTTGTCACCTATGTCGTGGATGATAAACCACGAACCCTTTGAGAGGCATACGCATCTCGGATGTGGATTCTTGGAAGGAGGCGATCAGTGCGAGATGGATTCCATCATTGCTAACGGAACTTGGGAAATTGCAGATCTCCCGCCTGGTTGTAAGCCAGTATGTTGCAAGTGGATCTTTAAAAGAAAGCGCAGACATGATGGTACTATTGAAAAGTACAAGGCCCGATTAGTGGCTAAAGGTTTCACGCAAAAGGAAGGTGAAGACTATTTTGACACATACTCTCCTGTGGCTCGTTTACCCACAATTCGAGTGCTTTTAGCGCTAGCCGCTGCATACAAACTCCTAGTACATCAAATGGATGTAAAGACCGCTTTCCTTAACGGTGAGCTGGATGAGGAGATTTATATGCAGCAGCCTGAAGGATTTGTGGTTGAAGGGCAAGAAAGGAAAGTATGTCGATTGATTAAATCTTTGTATGGTCTAAAGCAAGCTCCTAAGCAGTGGCATGAGAAATTCGATAGTACGATGACGTCGGTCGGCTTCTGTGTGAATGAAGCCGATAAATGTGTCTACTATCGGTTTAATGGGGGCGAAGGTGTCATTCTATGTCTTTACATAGATGATATATTGCTATTTGGGACCAACATAGATGTGATCAATAGCACAAAGTCTTTCCTTTCCCAAATTTTGATATGAAAGACACAGGTGAAGCTGATGTTATCTTAAACATTAAACTTATAAAGGGTGAGAATGGGATTACTCTTTCACAATCCCATTATGTGGATAAAGTCCTAACCAGATTTGGATTTATGGATTTGTAAGCCAGTGACTACACCCTATGATCCAAATGCAAAACTACATAAGAACACTTGGGCATGGGAAGGATCAACTTAAGTATTCTCAAATCATAGGATCACGATGTACCTAACTAGTGCGACGAGGCGGACATCTCATATCTTTGTATGCAGATTGAGTCGTTATCGTCCAATCCAGAGATGATCATTGGATAGCACTAGAAAGAGTACTAAGATACTTGAAGGAAATCCTAATTTGGGAATACACTATTCTGGTCATCCTGCGATCTTGGAAGGATTCATGATTCCAAGCTGGATTAGTGACTCGGATGACATGAAGGCTACAGTGGTTATGTATTCACTCTAGCGGTGGGGCCGTGTCATGGAAGTCTTCTAAACAGACTATTATTACGGTCCACTATGGAAGCTGAATTGGTAGCGCTTGATTCAGCGGTGTGAGAGCGAGAATGGATTCGAGAACTCCTTTCTGACCTACCTGTGCTGGAAAAACCTATTCCAGCTATTTTGACCTACTGCGATAACCAAACCGTTCTGGTTAAGGCGAAGAGTAGGAAGGACAATATGAAGTCCTCAAAACATATAAAGCGCCGACTTAAGTCGGTAAGGCATGCCAGAGAGACGGGTGTTATTTCTGTAGAATACATCCAATCTGAAAGGAACTTGGCAGATCCTTTCACTAAAGGATTGGCGCGAAAGGTCATCCAAGCAGCGTCACAGGGAATGGGGCTTATACCCGTATAAAGGCTCATATTGGTAGTAACCTATCCTAGGAGATCGGAGATCCCGTGAACTAGGCTCTAGGACAACAAACTGTGTGAGATTAAAGAGCACATCCAACGGGTCCCATTAGCTGCGTGCTCTGTCTGTATGGAAGGTTGAGCATTAGCTCTTAATGAACTTGATGTCTATATGACTTATGGAATCGTCCTACAGGATTCCTAGAAGAGTTCACCTACGTGAGTGAGATCGTGAGGTCGCGATCGAAGAAAGATGAGGGTATACTTTCTTAAGCACTCATGAGATAGATACGGGGACATGACCGGAACGTCCCAACCCGAGAGGGAAAGGGCAAGCCGCCCAGTACAGAATGTGATTTGGGCGAAAGTTCTCACAACAAGGCATCGGATCAAGGCGTGGTCCTCCTTTGTCTGTGCAGAGCCGTAGTCCTCATTGCTAGACTTTGGGTTCAAACCCGCAAGGTACCCATAGTCGAACAACTGTATATTAAACAAGACTTTGGACATCTTTTACCAATTGGTAAATTGGTGGGGACTGCTGTATGAGAGGGGCATTTTGGGAATTTCCAAATTGAGTTCATGCCACCGGATGGAATCTAGTGCGGGGCCCACCTGTCTGTTGCCTGCGCAAGAGATACGGGAGAGGAGACAGAGTCTCCTCCCCGCGGTGCGTGCGGCGCTTGGGCCTCTCCCGTGGCGGTTGCGATTCCCCTCCTGAGATCCGGATTTTCGGCGAAGGGAGGCGGCGATGGAGGCGAGCGTTGGAGGCGCGGCTGGTGCGGGCTTCTCGGGCACGACCGCTGGCGTCACCCCTCGCAGACCCCGCCTCTTCTTCTTCAAAAAGCCGAGGCTCTCGATGGTGGAATGCATCTTCTTGCTCCGATCTGGTTTTTGCCTCTTGAGTCTTCTTCCTCCTCTCTGGTTTCTGGTGGTGCTGAGGGGATTGGCTTCGGCCATTTCCGATTGAGGCTTGGTCTTGGTCTCCTGCGCAAACCCTATTTTGGGTGTGGGGACTTGGGATCTTGGAGTTCCATCCGAGAGAGGAGAAGGTGACGACGGCTCCCTGCTGTGTGTGTGCGCGCTCGGCGGTCGCATATCGTGGTCTTGTGCGGTATCTCGTACCTCGACTTCACCTCGGTTTTGGTGAGAAGTGAAGAGCGGCATTGTATCTCCGTGAATCATCCACTCGCTTGCGACAGCGGGTTGATAGATTTTCTGGGACAGCGAGTTCTTCGTGCCTTGCCATATTTATTGTGATCTTCGGCTTGTTTACTTCTTGACAGTTTTGAGTACTGTCAGTACTGTGAGTATATTTGATTCTTTCTCATTTACAGCAGTTGAACTTGATCTGTTATATTGCTCAAGTGTTGGAGAACTGTTGTGGATGCTTGTGGGCGCATTTACATGCTCTGTGATGAATATAGTCCATTACTAATTGTAGTCTTGTTAGAAGAATCAGATTTGAGCTCTCTCTGTTGTGTTCCTTGTCTGAGCCGTATCTATTGTCTGTCAGGTAAAATTTGTAGACTTGTTCACATGCTGATGTATTATTAGAGTATACTGCAACCACTGCTATGTTCTGTTTATAAGTGATTAATTGTGAAATCTGTCATTTGGATTAGATTGAATTCATTAATCTTTGATAGCAGTTTATTCTTATGGTTATTGCTTAGAAATCTGCTAGTATACAGTCAAGTTTACATCTGCATGTGATCATTTAAATCTGATAGTTATTCAGTTTATGGTTGGTTCAATCAGTGAATGTTAGAGCTCAAATTTTGATTTTGGTAACAAGATTATATATATGAAGAGTATGGACATATGCATGAGATGGCCAAAATCTTTGATTTTGCGCAACTCTATTCTGAGAGCAACAATAAAACAATTAATTTGTGCTATGCTAGATTTAATTGTTCCATTGTTCTTAGACATGATAAGTACACTGTTGTTTTCAGCATGGATGATGTTATATTCTTTGAATATATATGTGCTTATGAATGGCAAGGTAGAATTACATGTTTATATGCAATTATTATCATTCTCATTATGCTGGAATTATGCTATTTATGCTATGTTGGTTGGAATTAAATATGGAAATATGCTTATACCGTAATATTTACAACATGGACAACATAGAAAATACCGAAATATTTTACCTTTTTCCAGATATAAACATGGAAAACCGAAATAACACAATTAGGGGGGAAAGGTAAGTATTGAACTTCGATATAAACTAGGTTCAAGAAAAACCAAGCAATAACCGGAACTAGGATGGTTAGTCGTTTTATGACGATTTTCAGACTGTCTCTAGATTTTCCTAACCAATTTAACATTTTCTTCAAGTTTGTTCCCTTCCAAATCTTGACATTAGCTAGGAGCGTAGCTAACAAACATGACCGCACATATTCCACTGAAAATGGGGTAAATGGCCCATGTATAGCCTCTGGATTACAATGCTGCTCGGGTTAAAATAAGCTGACTTATAACTGAAATTACATTACAGCTGATTGAAATTATATTGTACCTGATGATGGCTTATTTAGTGTAACTAAATTTAAAGAAATTTAAAAATAAAAAGACAGGTTAGCCTATCACCGATAACGCAAACGAATACGGAAAAAAGAACTAATAAAAAAGCTCAAAAAGATAAAAAGAAAAAAAGACGAAATTTAAAAATAGTGAAAAAAGTCAAAGGCAGAAACTTAAATCAAAATAAGTGGACCTAAATCTCGGACATGTTTACATAAACTCTATGCATAGCCGGACATGACGAACATGCTTGGTGTAAGTTGGTGCGTGAGCTCAGGCGTGCTCGCGCTCTGGCTTGTGTCGCGGGCAAAATGCTGCCGTCGAGCTGGTGAGGAGGCTGTGCGGCTAGTGGAGAAGAAGCGTCTAGGTGGTTCGGTCCGGTCCGTCGAAAGTAAGCAACGGTCTGGATGGGCTGAAATCCACCAGTGGTGTTCTACACGAATCCAGGGGATCCGCACCCCAAACTTTTTAGTATACAAAGTGGGTGAAAAAGTTGTATTTCCCCTAGATTCAAGGCTACTGCTTCGGTGACTGAGGATGTTCTTTTGTGCTACAGCTTACTAAAGGTCCGTTTTTACGGCTTTTAAAAATGGTTTTAATTTTTGCTACAGTACCTAACTTTCAAACGGAATATTTTCTCAAGACAGAATCTACAAGTTAATTGTAGTACACGTTAAAAGCCCAACACCTGTATCAACCAAAATTACAAGTGATATCTCTCTCCGTAATCTCTGTCATAAACAGCCAAAATTCAAAAATTTCAACCAAAAGTCACAAGCCACAACCATATCAAAGAGGCCCTAAGTCTGTTCTTTTGAGCTACCGGTTATATCTTTGGTCTGTATATTATATTATTAGTTTAATGAATAATGATTACTGAGAGAAGCCAAAAGTCACTAAAAAGCTAAAAGTAATAGGACTATTAGTCTAAAAAATAGTGATTACTGAAAGAAATAGAAGACAAAAACTGACTGAAAAGACAAAAAGAACGGCCGCGAAAGGTATCTATTTATGTGACATATTACACAGATATATATTTCTTATTGTGCCGTACAGTTGTCCGGGACACTGATCGTTTTGTATTGCTAAGGTTTGTTTATTGTTACCTGCGCAGTTTGGTTGTTAAAAGATATTTTAGCAATCCGAGTAAAAAAAATTCTGTTGGCTCTCAACTAGATGTTGCTAATTGTTACTGTTGCCAAAATTAGTAGAATAAAAGCACCTTCAGAAAAACCGGCAAAACGTCTGAAGCTTTTCTGCAAACACCCAAGATACCCAGCTGCCCTACGATAAATGTCATTTGACTTACTAGGCACTTTTGGAGATTAGCTTGGTGGCACAGATTTAATCCCAGCTACTTGACTTCTAGGTCAGCACTTTAGTCGACTCCTATAAAACAGTTCCTGGAAAAGCAGGCAAAATTTCGCTTTATACTCCACTGAGGCTGTCGTGACTGGTGCACGGTGCCATCCAGAAAGACAATTCGGCCCATCACTTAGTGGCCCTAATGATGATGTGATTTACCAAACTTGCCGGTTCTTAATTCGTCCTTTAGAAGAAATTAATAAAAGTGTAAAGCCTATTATTTTGTTTTCTTAAGAATCAAGTGTAAAATATATCTGGAAAGAGCAGAGCTCTACCTGCTTGGTTGCAACGAATTAATCACAGGCCTCTCTTCTCCTTGCAGCAATGATCTCGCTGGTTAAGTGGTTTTCATGTAACAAGCTCAATTTCCCTAGGGTTTTTAAAAGAGTTATTATGTTTTCTACCCTCCTTTTGTAACAAACGTGGCAGGTAGTTGCCATATTTTCAGGTAAGGGCTCGTTTGGAAGCCAAAGGGGGGAAATCTAGGGAAGTAAACCTCCATGGGATTTTGAGCGCACATATAATTTCCTTAGCCTTCACGGGAAATATTCCTACGTGGGAAATGTTTCCTATTGCCATTTGGGAAGGACTGGGATAAAAATCCCGGTCATCCAAAATTTTTTAGAAAATCCAAAAAAAAATAAAAAAAATTCGCAAACAACACCATAATTTATAGCATATATCTTGTACTGAATTTTGATAGCATGCGACAACAAAATAACTACAATCAACATCAAGTCATTCAAATAGCATGCGATAACACATCAACATCCAGTCATTAACACTACAATTGTAGCTCAGAAGTGCAACATCAAAGTCATCTAGATAGAATGCGACAACATATCAACATTAAGTCATCCAAATAGCATGCGACAACACATCAACATCAAGTCATCAACACGACAACTGCAGCTCGGAAGTGCAACATCAAAGTCCAACAAACCCAAACTTCCCCCAACATTCCCCAAAGCAAAGAGTTCATAATTTTTTTTGAAACTATCACCATAAACTTCATGATTCTTTGAACTATCATGCAACTTTAAAGAACCTGCAAAGCAAGGAGTAAATAGGCCAAATAAGAAATTGGCATCACTTTTATTTTAAATTCTTGATTTCTTTCTTCTTTTTACTAGGCTGCAAACAGACTAGGCAATACACCCATATAGGGGTTGTGGGAAAGATCTAAAATATAAACAAACCTCCTAGAAAAGAGAAAAAAACCATCATGGAAAACAAACATCGTGGCTAACATATAACTTGAATTAGATTAAGAATTTGAATATACCATTGCAGTTGGATCTAAACACCAAGAAAAACTATCAACTAGTGCTACCTACCAAACCACTCACCAACGTCATCAGAAACAATATTAGGTGGAGTGAACTGATTCATCAAATCAATATTGAGTAGGATATCCATTATTGTAACTAGAATTCCAATGACTGAAATTTCAAGAGAGCTTAGGAAAACATACATACAAAGCAATTTCACTCTTAAGCTAAAGCAACTGATTTACACAAAATCATGCGATGTGACATACTAGCATTTGATTTAACTGGATTTCACCCCAGTGACTAAAACCCTGTCAAATCAAAACTCACTACCATTCAAGACCAAAACATTCAAAATCACCTCTAGCTCTCACAAAACTAACTTGCAAACCAGTATAGACCAACTAAAGCATTAGCATATGTTGGACCGAAATGGCGACAAAGGGGGTGAATGTCGACTAATTAAAATGACCCCCTCAAGTACTTACTCGTAAATCGCCTCTCCAATAGCTATGAAGAGCTATGAAGGGGAAAGATTTTACTCTCTGGACACTTGAGCAATCAGAGGAAATGAGCATAAAAAACAGAGGAACCAAGAAGCCAAAACTCATCAAAAGCATCAAGCAAAACAGGCTCGCAGGGGGTGGCCAGTCAGACCGCTGTTGAAGGGCCGGTCTGACCGGTCACATGCCGCCGGTCTGACCGCTCCAAGAGCACCGGTCTGACCGCCCCCTGTCCCCAGGCAACCCGAGAAGGCTTTGAAAATCCTGAAATTTGAGTACAATTTCAGAACTTCGAAAATCAAAGAACAAAGTGGATTTCTTCCATCCTTTTTGTCCCAAAGCACCACCACTATATTCTAAATAGCAAAGAGGGCTTGGGAAACAAAGAAATGAAAGAAAAGAACAAGGATTTCAGAAATTTGCCAAGGACTTGAAAAGTACAGAGGCAAACCACAAAATTCAAATTTCTCTCCAACCATGGATCCTTGGCTCATGAAACTTTGCAGAAAGATAATTAATAGCCTATGGACTAAGTATGCCAAGTTTCATCCCAACTCATGAAGAGAAACAAGAAATCCACCAAAACCCTAGAAGAGGAAAGATGAACAGGGGAGGCTCAAAAGGCAAAACTGAAATTAAACACTTGGCTCTAGGATTTAAGCTGACCAAAGGGTCTAGAAATGCAATTCCATCATAGAGCGACCCATTTTGGCACTCCCCAGCAAGAAACAACGAGAAACTCAAAAAGTCAAGAAATCACCAAAAGAGGCATCGAAAAGAAGTAGAGAGCCTGGGACTCAATCAAACTCAACCAAATCCATCTCATATTGATAGAGAGGAAAGGAGATACATGATTGCTACAAGAGGAATGATTACAAGACTCTCAACTCATCCTCTCCCTCTCCCTAAACCTCAAGAACACACACCCATACATGCTTGAGAGGGATAAACACACACAGAGCTCTCACATAGAGAACATCGAAGGAGACACAGAACATCTGCCCTCTCCAACTACTCTCCACTACCAAAGCCTCACCAACTAAAGCCTAAAGCCAAAACAAACTCCTAAAGCTCATTTTGACTAAAGCAAACCCTAGAAACCCTTGGAGTGCATGAGTGGGCATGCAGCCACCAACATCTATTTATAGCCCTTGGCTAACGGGTCTCCAACCCGTTACGCCCGCTAAACCCGAACAGAGCCCGCTCCCGCTTCTTGAAGCTTCCGAAGCTTCCGCGCTCCTTGTCGTCCAAGCCTCACAACCACCTCGAGTCTCCGCCGTCTTCGACACATCTCGACCGTTCTGACCTCGACACCACCCGTGTCTAGTCCGGTCACCTCGTGTCTCGCCACGACTCCGCCTCGACGTCCTGCAGCCAACACAGACAAGAAACACATCAAATAGCACCGCTCGATACATGTAAACATAAATGCATTAATGAAATAGCCCAAACCTGACAAGTCGACATAATATGCAATCTAAACCCTTTGACCAGGTTTGACCAAGTCCGACCGAGTCCATTGCACCACACAACGACATGGTTTGAACCAACCAAATCAAACTCGACTTCCCTAAACCGATGTCAATTACTCATCACACACATGGGATGACTCCACATGGTCTCTCAATGTCCCCCTTGATGAGTATATTGACAAACCCAGAAAAAGCGCAAAGAAGAGTTTGAAATGCAAGAAAGAAGTCAAACATGGTCCAAAGGAAGGAAATGAAGCTAATGACCATGTCGACACAAGGAGCACAAGAAAGAGCAAGTTTTCCTCAAAGCTCCCAAAATGGCTTTTTCTACCACTATTCTCCCCCTTTTGGCAATAAACACATCAAGAATGCAAGGAAGAGAACAAGTCATGGAAATGGATGAAATGGCTGAAGTTTGATTATTCTAAGCATTTAGAGCCATGAGAATTATCCAAAATAACCATAATGTATTACACCAAGCCATAGCTCAATAAAAGGCTATCTAGATAACGACAAGACATGTATATGCCAGCTAGAACATATAGATGACAATCTGAAAAGTAGTGCGTTTAGTGAGCATGTCAAGTCATCAATGAGCAAAATCTAGCTAGAGATATCCAAGGATGATGCAGGCCATGTCAATAAGCTAAGCGGAACCAAGAAGCTAATATTGAGTCCAAATAGAGTGCTATACACTCAAGAAAGAAACATTGGGTCAAGTACTTGGTTCTTTTTGTAGCTTAAGCAAATTGAGCACAAATGACATATTTTCTTTTGAAACTTATGGTTGTTTCCAACCAACATTTTTTTATCATGTGCTAGATCTCAAGCCTTATGCGACTACTCCAAGCAAGAAGCTTAAGAAGATAGTCTAGGTCATCCAAAACTCCCCCTGAGTTCATGCCTAGTGCAATGGCAGGCCGTCTCATGAGAAAAAATTGGTGAAATCAGTTTTTTCGCACAAAAGAGATCTTTTTGCTTTTTACACAAGTTGTACTAACTTATGCATCATCAAGAACTAACATAGCTCAAACTAAGGCTCAATACAGATTCAACGCTCAACTTAGCCTATTTGACATGGCATGAATCATAAAAGGATAACTCAAGAAAGACTAGACTCAAATGCTAGCATGACAAGTTTTAATGCAAGTTGAGCAATTTTTAATTAACTTATCATGGCAAAAGCTAGTCTACACATATGAAGTCATGATAAATCTAGCAAATAAGTACAAGTCATGGCAATGTGTAAAGCATTATAAACATGTCATGAAAGGATAATAGTCAAGGCTCAATGTAAATATGCAGAATGATATGCAGGAAATCCAGCTCCCCCTCAACATGAGATGCAACTTTTAGTTCAAGTTGAGTTATGTCAAAATTAAGCTCTAGAAGCTCCCAAATGAACTCCCCTGAACCAAAGCAGTAACTACGAGAAGCTGGCAAGAAAAATTGAAAAGGGCAGTCCTTAGAGCATAGATAAGATATAGAGGACTCCGGGACTATCAGCTGGTCTAATAAAAACCTAGGGAGCAAACACGTACCCTGTCTACCCGAGGGTGGCCCAACCCTCGCTAGAACCTAGAAGAAGTGAGTGAGCTCAACCTAGAGAGAAGAGAAACAGCTTAATAAGCAGCATCCTAGAATCACAAGATAAGAGCAAGAAGTCTGAACGCTAGACAAGAAGACCACTCTAATCTATGCTAAAAGAACTAAACCCAATGCACCCCAAATGCAATGCAACAGATAGGAGTTAAAGGGAATACTATTAGTATCAAAATGTAGCATAAAGAATACTATTAGTTAAAGGGAGTAAAGGCTCTTATATCAATAATTTTATTCCAAATACTTGGTTCAGCAACAATCATGCATAGAGAATCATTCTAGCCCGCACCACTTTGTTCTCATGCATCTCGTGTTGCATTATAATTCCCTTTCAATTCCTTCTCCTTTTCTTGGATTTGTTGCTTTGCGAAATTGACAATTGTAAACTTTGCATTGAACTTATTGACTATAATTTTCCAACCTTTAGGTACCCACCCATTTTATCCTCAGAACTTTGGGTTGTTATGGTCATATAGTATATTAGCAAAAGCTTTCTCATATGAGAAGTTCCATGAGACTTTTGACCCTTCTTTAGACATGGCTACACTAACCACATGAAATGAACAAATGGTACAAAAGTGCAACAATAGATTTCAGAGAAACAATCACATAATAATAAAGTAAATAACTGACATATAAGATGCGCAATATGAAAAGAATCATGCATAGAGAATCATTCAAAGAAACAACCACAAAATAAAGTAAATAATTGACATAGAAGATGCACAATATGAAAATAAGATAGTGATCTAAAAATATGTTACATTTATGAGAGGTTATAACTTAAGTGTCAACGGCACAAAATACTAATACTATTTTGTCAGAGGTCATATCCGACTAACGATTATAGTCAGCCCACATTTGCATTGCAATTTGATCTCTAAGAATACTTCCAGCATTTGACTCAAGATAATTTTGGTAATTATTTTTACCCTCTGGTACATCAACAAAATTGTCTGGTTGAATATAAGCAGGTTGGTGATCCAACCACCCCTCTTGACTATTTTGACCTTTAATGATGTTGTGAAATGCAACAACTACAACTGTGATCTTAATTTGAGATTCAATGGGATGAAATGTGCCAACTTTAAGGATTAGAAATTGCTTCTTCAAAATACCAATAGCCCTTGCAATATGGTTGCGAAGGAGAGCATGGTGATGGTAGAACAATTCTTTGTAGTCTACATAATCATATCTTTGATATGAGCGATGCCTCCTAAATTCACTATGATGGTATCGAACTCCTCGATATGGGCAAGAAAAAAGGTGTGTTTGCGTAGCCACCACCACTACAAAGAAGGTCATACTGGATGTGTCATCACAAATGGTTCTTCGAATCCATCAGTATTGCAATTATCACAGACAGTTTTACATGCGTGATCGCCCATGTTCATAGCGATGGGATAGAACCATCTGTGATACATAATTATCACACATGGTTTGTATTAAGAACCATTTGTGAATTATCACAGACGGTTCTAATAAAAACCATCTATGAAGTCTACCATTATCATAGACGGTTCTTAATACGAACCATCTATGATAAATAATTATCATAGACAATTCATGGTTGGAAATATCTGTGATACATCATGTTATTAAATATCTCGCAAGACTAGTCCCGACAGATCTGTCTACTCTGCATTGAGTTGCTTTGAAGGAGGCAGCCGACTTTAGGGAGTTTAGTGAAAGTATACCTCAGATTTGCAAGTATGCTTGTAGATCGATATGCATTATAATAAAGAGAGATGATAGCTAGGTTTAGATCTAGTTTGGTAGTTTGCTCCAATTTAAGAATGGGTCACTATACTCCTAATTTACTTCAAAATATTCTTGCTTATATATATATTGTTTCATGAATAGTGTGTTTCTAGCTACTTTATATGACAATTTAAGGTGAATGACAATTATGTGTAAGTATTAGGATAGCTAGTGTAAGACCATGTGGAGGTCACCCCATGGTTGTCATGAGTAATTGACTTTTGGATTAGAATTTGTGTAGAGGTTGAGATTGGTTTTTGAGGGTTTTGTAAAGGTTTGCTTTCTGGCTATCATTCTCGTGTCTACGATTTGGTGGTTGTAGGTGCTCTTACGACTTTGTGATCATAGGTGCTCTTTCGGCTGGGTAGTTGGCAATCGTAGGTGCTCTTTCGTTCTCGTGGCCTTACTACTTGGTGGTCGGCACAGGTCTTACGACTGAGTAGTGGGCAGATGATTCCACAACTTTGTGGTCAGCAGTCGATTCTACGACTTTGTCATTGGTAGTCGATTCTACGACTTTGTGGTTGGCAATCGATTCCACGATTTTGTGGTCGATAGTCAATTCTATGACTTTGTGGTTGGCAGTCAATTCTACGACTTGTGGTTGGCAGTTGATTCTACGATTTTGTGGTCGGCAGTCGGTGTTACGACTTGGTGGTCGACAGGTGTTCCTACGATTTGGTGGTCTAGCTTCTACTGGTCGATAGTCGTATGTCTGTCTAGCTGTGATCGATAGTCGTAGCACTGCCTGGTTGTGATCGATAGTCGTAGCTTTGCCTGGCTTGTGATCGATAGTCGTAAGTCGTAGTGACCAGCTGCTTGTGTGGTCGTAACTCGTAGCGACCAGCTACCTATGTGGTCGTAAGTCATGGCGACCAATTTTGGTAAATTCATAGCCGCTGTGAGCGATGGTCGTAGTGACTGCCACATGGTCGTAGCAGTTGTTTCATGGTCATAGCAACCTGTGTGATGGTTGTAACGACTTGCTAAGTGGTCATAGACTACTAGTAGGACCTCATCAGAGTGGTCATAAGTCTGCTTAGACCAGTGGGTTTGTTGAGATGGTTCACTGAAATACTTTTTGACTATGCAAATTGATGATTCTTGTGTATTTTGCAGTGTTATGTGATGCTTTACATGTTGGTGCTAGTTGTAGGACTTTGGAGCTAGGTCATGGTGAGGAATGGAAGAACCGGGACTAGGCATAGGGAGGTGTTGAGGTTTAGAACAGTTGGGGCTTCCAAAGATGACTGAGGCTTCTAAGGTGGCTGCAAGGATTGGACAGCAAGAAAACAGGAAGCTTCCAGGAAGGTGGTAGAGGGGCATTTTGGTGAATTGCTCAAGACCTGAAAAGAAGGCTGTTATGTTAAAGGTCGTTTGTCCTGTATGAGCTAACGGGTTGATGTGAGTGGTGTACGTGAGAAAACCCGGTGGTAGGTAGGAGGTTAATGGGTTATCCCTGCTATTAAGAGGCTATAAAAAGGGACGGAGGGCTACCCATCTAGATGCTCTCGGGTGTTCTTGTTTTCTTGTGTGCATAGGTTTAGGGTTTTGGGGTGGAGCACTTGTGCTCTTGGTCCTCCAAGATGGAGTGGTTGTAGACTCAAACCTCAAATCAATACATTTTCTGTTGAGCTACTTCTTAAGTATTGCTGCCTAAATGGCTTTGAGTTGGCTTTGTTTTGTTCTTCTATTTTCTTGGTTCTTTGCTATTCTTTGATTGTATCTTGTCTTTCTTGATCCAAGAAAACGTTCTTGCCTCTCATATGACTTGCTAGACTCAGTTTTGGGTGTTCTTAGTGAAATCTTATTAAGCTCTCATTTCGGTTGCTAAGCTTTCAATTAAATATTAGAGCAACCTCTTAAAACCCTCACCTTCTTGTGTGCAAAGTTTCTTGACCAGTTGATCTTTTGTAAAAATTAAAAGACCAACTTTAAGTTGAAAATATTTTTCCTAAGTCTAAAACATCTCTGCGAATTTCTGTGAATTTTTCTAGAATTTTTAGACTTTATATGATATTTTCTAAGTATTTTTAAAGCATCTTAGTATTTCTGAAAACCAAAAATGAATTTTAATCCTCCCTCTCTCCTCGGCTTGCCACATGTCTAGCCCAGATCGCATCCTTCCCACCCGGGCAAATCTCGGCCTTCCGTTGCCACTTACCCCTTCGCTCCTTGGCTGACGGCCCGATCTCTTCCTTGCACCATGTGGCGAACATCCGCCCGCCCGCTCCTCCCCTTCTCTCCGCACTCGCCGACATGTGGGACCCACCTATCATATCCTTCTTCCACCTCCCCTTCGTCCCCAACAAGCCGAGCTGCCATGGCCAACCTCCCCCAAGCTTTTAATTGGCCTTTTTTCTTCCTTTATGACCCGAGTTAATGCACCTTCTTAATGCCCTCCACTTCTCAATTAATCCCGCCCGTTCCCCCCTCCTTTAAGCCTCTTTATCCTTGTCATTTCATGCCACTTCCGGCCATATTAATCCGATGAGTAACCGGCGATTGTTCGTCCTCTTCTGCCCTATAAAAACCCCTCCCTGAGGATCGCCTAGCCACACCGCACCTCTCCCCGCCTCCAATTTATTCTTCCGAGTGCCCGAGCCTTCCCCGTGCCATGTTCCCCATTCGCCGCCTAAGCAAGCTCTGGCGAGAAATCACCGCCGCCCGGTTGCTCTCGCGCCTCGCCGTTGTCACCTCCGTCTTCCTCGTGCCCCGGTGACCGTCCTCCACCCCTCCGCCGGTCATATCCACCGCCGAAGAGCCCCGCCGTCGACGCCCTTGCTCTGCCACTGCAAAAACTTACCGCCGGCCAACTCCTAAGCCCCTCGGACCTGCGCCAAGGTGAGCCCGCCTCCCCGCCTTCTCCTCTTGCCGCTGCGCGCCTCGGGCGCTGCCACCGAGCACCAGTGAGCCCGTGAGCCCGAGGGCTGCCTCCGGCTGGCCGTACTGCATCAGCTCGTGCATGCATGGCAGCTGTGTGGCAGCCACCTGGCACCACAGCTCGGCCACGTCAGCGGTGGAACGAGTCCACGGTGAACCAATCCAATCTGTGAACCTAGTCCACCATAAACCCGGCCCCACTTGTCAGTCAAATAAAATCATTTTCAATATAAAAATAATTCAGTCAAAAAAATGAAAATTAGTGCTGACATCATAAATTAAAATTTCAGTATAAAAATAATTCCAAAAATCAGTATTTTTCTTTTCTTTAGTTTTAAACTTCCAGAAGCCGTATTTCTTCATTTTAACTCCGATTTGACCCGTTCTAATTTCTAAATTCTTCTAAAATCCTAAAATATCTATTTCTGAACTATTTTTGAATTTGTTTTGATTCTTCACGTATAGATTTCGATGAATCCGGAGAGTTGTACTTCGAGAAATCGCACTAGGACTTCGAGCAAGGCAAGTTACACGTCTGATCATATTGTTCCTAGTAATTTAAATTATTTATGTTATTTTTAAATTATTATGCATGCGTACTTTTATTCAATCTAGTTTGAATTCGGATTTAAATTCTAGTTATACCTCTGTCCTTTGAATATGTCCAAAGTTGATATTGAACAATCATGCCTTGTCACCATAGATGAAAACCTAGTTAGTACATTAGTATTAACTAGAAATGTTGTAGAATTGCTTAGCCATACTTAGAATAATTTGGGTGGGAAGATTTGTTGAGTCAAGAAGGATTATGAAATATTTCCAAACAAAATATAAAAACTTGGTTCAGACTTAGGCATTGGTATGGTGGTGGATGCTTGCTGGCATGCATTGCTATTTGGTGACACAATGTCGATTGCCAGGCGCAAGGGGGTATGTGGTTAGACCTAATTCAAGTTAAGGACTGGTCTGTGAACTACTAATACAAAGTCACACCGTACTACCACAAGTTTGGTATGAAACAGATTTGGCTAAGTAATTTATGAAGTTCCATCTTGGTTTCGCTATAGATTGAATGTGAGTATGGCGTAGGCCATGAGAAGTCTCACATAGCTTAAAAGGGGGGCTCCAACATGTGGATTCATGTTGTGGTAAAATCTTAGTGCCGGCGTAACTAATTTGGTAATGGAACATTATAACAGTCTTGTCATGAACTCTCAGCTGCACACCTAAGGCAATGTGTGAATCGCATGGCAAAACGAGAGGACATGTCTTGTGGGTAAAGTTGTACACCTCTACAAAGTAACAAACTATTCTGGATAGCCGTGTCTATGGTCAAGGACATGCTGAGTATGGTTTTTCATGGATTAGACTTTGGTTTTAATAAAAAATCTGGTTTATAGAAACTTGAGTAATTATTTTGGGAAAGATGGTCCGGGTGGGATACCCGTGGATAGGTTAGTGTAAGGTTGGTGCCTGCACTAACGATATTATTTCAGTTAAAAAGCTTGTTTTTACATACTGTATTAAATTCAGCTTTGTACTTACTTTACAATATTTACTGCAATGTTGCTTTTTGTGCAAATAACCATATTATGCCTTCCTTTATGAATCCATATGCATGCATTAACTCTGTTAAACCTCCTGGTGTAACTTGTGGAGTACTGCATGTGCTCACCTTGCTTAATTCTATTGCCAGAGGATGGCAGCTTCGACTTTGGTAAGAATTGCGATGAGTAGGCCACGTCTTATAGTCATTCGCCTGTGGGTAGGCAGGATGGGTTGCTCCTTTTATTTATCTTCCGTTGTTTACTTTTGTGGTTGGCCATGAGCCTATTTATTGTAAACTTGGCCATAAGGCTCGTACACTTTGTTTTATAATAAAGTTTGATTATTATGCATGATATGTATCCCTGTTAACCCTGTGTGCACTAACTTTTCCTAGGATAGTGTGACTAACACAGAGGGTTTTGGAGTTGTTGCTTCGGGATCCGACAGGTTATGACAACGCTGATTGTTCGACCACTCGTTGGCTTATAATCACGTTGTCTACGATATGGTTAAAGATATCGATGTTGTGCTTGGAAAGGGACGTAAGTTCAGGACCCATTAGAAGAACATATGGCAGAAGATATCAATATTTTGGGACTTATCTTATTGGGAGAACATACAAGTTTGCAGTTACATCAACATCATGCATGTAGAGAAGAATGTATGTGATAGATTGTTTGGTCTCTTACTGAATATTCGTGAAAAATAAAGGATGGTGTTAATGCACGGCGTGACTTAGTCACTATGAATATCAGGACCGAGTTAGCGCTGATAGAGATTGATAAAGGCTGGACATACCTTCCCCCAGCTTGCTACAATCTGTCTAAGGCCGAGAGAACTGAACTGTGGCAGTGCTTAGATGGTGTGAAAGTTTCATCCGTTTACTCTGCCAGCATGAAGAAACTGGTTCTCATGGAAGATTTGAAATTAATTGGTATGAAGTCTCATGACTATCATGTGCTAATGGCACAGTTGCTTCCTATTGCAATTGGAAGTATGTGGTCAAACAAAGTTTGAGGATAATCATGAGGCTGTATTATTTGTTTAACGCAATTGCTCATAAGGTCATCGATCCCGATGGAATAGATGCTCTGCAGGCCAAGGTGGTGACGACTCTATGTCATCTTGAGATGTATTTCCCTATGTCATTTTTTGAATTTTAACAGCAAAGTGTGACGCACAAGGCTCTCTAGGCACAAAACACTCACTCCCACAGACTTGGCACCACTAGGTATGTGGGTAAAATCCTACAATAGAGGAGAGAGAATGAGGTTTAATCCAATCGGAGGCCTCCCTGCCATTTGCTGTGATCACCAACAAGCATGCCTAAAACTAGTTAAGAGTGAGGTCATCGACCATGTCTTTGGGTGTTGTCTCTTTCAAAAACCTCACAGATGAGGAAGTGTCCTAACATTTGGTAAGATATATTAAACTATCTAGTTGTTCATAAGTCCATAACTTGATTGCGTCTTGTATCAAACATTGACTACTGAATCTTTCCAAGGCCCCTTCGAGGTAGTCAGGGAGAGGGTTATACTATCCACGGCCCTGGAAAACAAGGAGCACCTAGGTCACACATGAGTCCTTGGGATTTATGTACCTTAGAGGTAGGGATTCCTAGACAACTCCAAAGCATATAGGAGTAGGAAGAGATTGAAGGCTGAGCATGAGGAATGGTTCAAACAAGACATTCGTGAAGAACATTGCAGACAGATAGCTATAGAACTTCAAGGAGAGATAGCGTCACTGAGGGAACAACTTCATCAAGTCCTCAATCAATCCCACGCTGCCCTCATTGTTGCGGGAGCCAGTCCCCCTCAACATCGGAGTAGCTACATGTCTACGCCACTTTTTGAACATAGCGTCGTCCACTTTCCTATCGATGACATCTAGGTAATATACATCTCTAGAATGCTACATAGATAGATCTATTAGATGTCTTAACTAATAGTGTATCGTTATGTAGGAGCACACATTGTGCAAGCTTAGAGTCAGATTTGTTGGCTCTATTCCCATTTAGGCTGGATGGGGGATGGCATATCCATGCCTACTAGACACACTAGTGCACAGTGTCCAGCTAGAGACTGATTTTGTGAAGGTCCAGGTAGACATGGTACATGAAATTCTCAGGGTCGTCCTACTGGAGAACCCCCCCAAACGATGAGATTATGACACTAGGGGATGCTCTCCACACATTCATCTAGTAGCCCAAGAGTGGCATTACTCTGGACACTATAGTGTCATGATCTCCACACGACCATGCCTGTCCAAAAGAACCCTCTATGATTTCACCTCAACCTCCACTTCAGAAGGACACCGCATCGATTCCTGTGGCGACGAACAAACCAGAAAATGGTGCCAAGACATTTCCAAGAAAGATTATCACAAGCAAGATGCTAAGGCCACATCAAAGAAGATTAAGCCATCTCTCAAGCCCTGGACGTACTCCCTCGGAATGTCATTGGTCCCCGAGTCATAATTACCCGGCCTTGGACTAGGTTATGGGACTTTGCATGCTTAGTACATGCAGAGGTCCAATGAGCAGAAGGCAAACCGGCAGAGTGGATTCACCGTTAGATACACGAAGGTGCATTTCCACCACTACTCGAGCTACTTCATTGTGGGCTTCAATGACTTATTCCAAATATTCAACCTGTAGGATCGAAATCGGCGACAGAGGGGGGTGAATGTCGACTTTAAAAATTGCCCCCAAAAATATTACTGGAAAAACATGAAGAACAGAGAACCAAGGCAATGAGATGAAAACCTGGAAGGCATACCCTCAAAAACTTAAAAACAACTGAGCCTGCAAGAAAGGGGGCCGGTCAGACCTCTCTGCTATGGCCGGTCAGACCACCATGGGAGGGTCGGTCTGACCGCCAAGCATATGCCGGTCTGACCGCCATAAGATTGCCGATCCGATCAGAGGCAAACGAGCGATCGACCACCCTCTCTCTTCCGGCCGACCGGTCACGATTTCGAGAGAGCAAAGAGCCCAAAACCGGACAACAAGAATGCAGAGTTTGTAAACTCCAAACACCAGATCAATTCGGGGTTTCTCCTTGATCCTTTTGGTCCAGAACAGAAAGGAAATGACCACAATAGCCAGAGGAACCTAGGAGACCAAAGAAATCCAACTCATGACCAAGAATTTCAGATTTGGGACAGAATCTGAAAATTCAAAGAGCAGCATCAAAAATCCAAATTCCCCTCCAATCCTTGAACCTTTGCCCATGAAACTTTGAGAATAGCTAATTAATAGCCTCAGGACTCAAGATACCAAGTTTCATGCCATCTCATGAAGGGAATCAAGGGGGACCAAGAAACCCTAGAAGTGAAAAAGAAGAACAGAGGAGCCCAAGAAGCAAAATCTGAAATTAAACTTGGTTTGCTCTTAGAATTGACTAGCCAAATGGCTTTTGAGCATCTCCTAGATGACAGCAACCCATTTTGCTACTCCTCAGCAAGAAAGAACTCAAATCACAAAAGTCACAAATCAAACAAAGAAGAACGAACAGATGCATGAACGAGAAATACACTTCAGTGATTTCATTCCCAGAAGCAAGAGGATCACAGAGGAGTCCCCATACGCGATTACAATCAGAGGAATGATTACATGGTGGCTCAAGTCATCCTCTCCCTCTCCCCAAGCTCTCACAAACACCAAGAACTCACATGCACACACACAGAGGAGACAACGAAGGAGACATGAACCAACAGCTCTCTGTCTCTCTCAACCACTAAAGCCTAAAGCCAAACAACCTCTCTAAAGGCCATTTTGACTAAAGCAAACCCTAACAACCCCTTGAATGCCTTGAATCCCTACAGCCACAAGGAGACATCCCCTCCTTATATAGGTTTTGGCTAATGGGACTCAAACCCGTTATGCCCGTTAAAACCGAACGGAACCGCTTCCACTTGTGCAGCTTTGCATTTTTACCGAAACGCCCCTCCTGCACCTTTCGGGAAGCTTCTGCGTTCCTTGTCATCCAAGCCTCGCAACCACCTCGAGTCTCCGTCGTCTTCGACACATCCGACCGTTCTGACCTCGACACCGCCCGTGCCTAGTCTGGTCACCTCGTGCGTCGCCACGACTCCGCCTCGACGTCCTACAGCCATCACAGACAAGAAACACATCAAATAGCACCGCTCGACACATGTAAACATAAATAGCATCAATGAACCATACTCAAGTAAGACATTGCCTAAATGACCAATCAGAAAGGAAAATATGCAATAAGACTAAGAGACCATGTGGAGGTCATCCCATGTATGTGATGAGTCATTGACATCAGTTTAGGAAAGTCGAGTTTGATTTGGTTGGTTCGGTCCTTGATGTTGCGTGGTGCAATCGGGCTCGGTCGGACTTGGTCAAACCTGGTTAAAATGGTTAAGATGCATATTATGTCGATTTGTCAGGTTTGGGCTATTTCATTAATGCATTTATGCTTACATGTATCGAGCGGTGCTATTTGATGTGTTTCTTGTTTGTGATGGCTGCAGGACGTCGAGGCGGAGTCGTGGCGAGACACGAGGTGACCGGACTAGACACGGGCGGTGTCGAGGTCAGAACGGTCGGATGTGTCAAAGACGGCAGAGATTCGATGTGGTTGCGAGTCGTGGACGACAAGGAGCGCGGAAACTTCCCGGAAGGTGCAGGAGGGGCGAAATGGTAATTTCGCGAGGCTGCAAAAGCGGGAATGGGCTCCGTTCGGGTTTAGCGGGCATAACGGGTGGGAGACCCGTTAGCCAAGGGCTATAAATAGGTGCTGGTGGCTGCATGCCCCCTCATGGCTTTAGGAGAGAATTAGGGTTTGCTAGAGTCAAAAGAGGCTTTGTGAGTTTGTTTTGGCTTTAGGCTTTAGTTGGTGAGGCTTTAGTAGTGGAGAGTTGTTGGGAGGGCAGAGGTTTTGTCTCCATCGTAGCATCTCCTCTCTGTGTCTGTTCTTCCAAGAAACATGTAGAGTGTGTGGTTCTTGAGTTTGGGAGAGGGAGAGGATGAGTTGAGAATCCATGTAATCATTCCTCTTGTTCTAATGTCCATGCGTATGGGGACTCCTATGTATTCCTTGTTTTGTTGGAATGAAATTTCTGAAGTTCTTCTCCCGTGCTCCTGTTTCCCTTCGATGCCTCTGTGCTTGATTTCTTGACTTTTTGAGATTTGAGTTGTTTCTCGCTTGGAAGGTCCAAAATGGGATGCTCTGTGATGGAATTACATTTCTAGACCCTTTGGTTAGCAGGTTCCAAGAGCAAATCTAGTTTAATTCTAGATTTTACCTTTTGGCCTCCTCTGTTCTTCATTTCTAGGGTTTTGATGTTAATCTCGTTTCCCCTCATAAGTTTGCATGATATTTGAGCCTTAGTGTCCTAAGTTCATTGATAAAGTTCTTGCAAAAGCTCAGGATCAAAAGACTTGGGATTGTTGAGAAATTTGGATTTTGGCTCTCTCTCTGTAGAAGTTCAGTTTTCAGTTTCTAGGGTTTTGGTGAAATCCTTGTTTTCTTCCTTGAGATGGCATGAGACTTGACATGATAAACTCTGAGGCTATTAAGTAGCTATTCCCAAAGTTTCATAGCCAAAGGATCAAAGATGAAATGGGAATTTGAGTTTTTGTTGCTACCGTCTGTAGTTTTTAGATTTTGGGAAAAATCTGAAATTATTGGTTTTGAGTTGGTTTCCCTCGCTTCCCAAACCTCCCTTGCTATTTAGGATGTTATTGTGTCTCTCTGGGGTGGAAAGATTGGGAGCAAACCCCCAATTTCACAGATTTATGAAGATTGGAAATATTTTCGAAGTTTTAGTTTTTCAGTCTCTCTCTCGGGTTGCTATGGGCTCAGAGGAGCGGTCAGACCGGCTCGTGAAGGGCGGTCAGACCGGTCGGTATAAGCGGTCCGACCGGCGCCAACGGCGATCGATCTGATCGGGCGGTCGACCGCCCCGCCAAGGCGGTCGACCGGCAGTGGTCGACCGACCACGACTAGGCGGCCGACCGCCGAGAGGGCTTTTGGCTGCAGCCTCTTGTTTTTGGTTGCCTTTCAGTGTTGTTTCTCTTGGGCATTTAGAGTTAGGCTTTCTTCTCTGTTGTTTAAGGTTCAGTGAGTTTAAATGCATCTCTTTCATAGCTTTTTAGCTATTGGAGGAGAGTTTCGAGTGAGTACTCTTTGAGGGGTAAAGTTTTAAAGAGTCGACATTCACCCCCCCTCTGTCGCCATTTCGGTCCAACAATTGGTATCAGAGCCGGTTAACTCTTCTCAATAGATCTTAACCGGTCTCTAGAGCCATAGTGACGGACAAGTACTCGACCAAGCCCCCGGTCTTCGATGGGATCGACTATCCTTTCAGGAAGAGCCGGATGGAGACCTACATTCAGGTTCAGGGCTACGCCATCTGGCATAAGGTCAAGGTCCGATTTGTTGTTCCTGCCGATGAGAACATCAACGCTGGAAATATGCATGATGTTGAGGCAAACGCTAAGGCCAGGAACATCATAATACAGGGCCTGAGTCGTAGCAAGTTTGACCGCATATCTCATCTTTCATCCGCCTTCGATATTTGGGAGACCCTCGATGCTTACCATGAGGGCACCACCCAAATAAAAATGGTGCGACAGGACCAGTTCAAGCGAGATTACAACAAGTTTGAAATGCTCGCTGGCGACTCCCTCGATGAGTGTTTTGCGCGTTTTCATAAGATTCTGAGCAACCTCCGAGCGGTCGGTCTCACATACCCTGACTCGGATAACGCTCAACAGATGCTTGCTGCACTCGACCTTCGTGTTTGGGAGATGAAGGTGACTACCATCAAGGACACCACAGACCTCTCAACTTTGACTCTTGATGCGCTGTACTCGCGCCTCAAGACTCACGAGATTGACATTGTCTCTCGCAAGTCGAAGTCACAGTCGATGGCCCTAGTCACCGATCCCAGTTTGGCTTCTGGTCCTTCTTCTGATTCACTGTGTGGATTCTCCCTTGCTGCTCTCTGTGACATAACTGATGATCAGTTAGAGCAGCTTGCGGATGAGCAGTTAGCCCTCCTAGCTCGGACATTCTCCCATGCTTACAAGAGGAGGAGGGACGGAAAGAGAGGAGGACCCGTGATTTGCTTCGAGTGTGGTGGCCCCAGCCACATTCGGGCAAATTGTCCCAAGCTGGGTAAGGGCAAAGGTGACTACGGCGGTTCGGGCAAGAACGACTACATCGACAAGAATCGCAACAAGAAGACCTCAGCTCCCGCACAAGGCAAGAAGAAGTTCTGCGACCTTGGCAAAGCCAAAAAGCTCTTTCACCGCGTCCTCACCGCCTTCGACGACCTCGATCTCAGCGAGGTGGAGGGGTGGAGCAACAACGATGGAACGGACGAACAAGAACCCAAGGGCGGTGACGACTTCTCCGGCATGTGCTTCATGGACCTTAAGGGCGAACTGAGCGACAGCGAGCTGTACTCAATCATGCTTTTCTTAAGTTAGGTGGATTTTATGCTAGAGCTAGAGCTAGGGTTAGCGAGTTGGAGAAGGAAGTAGATAGATTATCACGGGAGCTTACTTCACTTACATCTGCTCCCTCCCGTGATGATTGTGATACATGCTGTGCTCTGTTGGGTGACATGGAGAAATTAAGGACCTCGCATGATAGTCTATCCTCCGAGCTTGACATGGTTAAGGTGGAGAACATTAGTCTTTTTGCTGAGCTTGAGATGAGTAGGGTAGCTCCTTTGTCATCTACTACTGTTGAGACTATTGCTTGCACCTCATGTGATGATAAGGATAATGCTTTTAGAGGTTTTTATACCATGCTCCTGGATCTGCCCGAGTCTTGTGAAAACTGCAATAATTTGAAATTGAACTTAAAAAGGGTAGATCATAACATTGCTGAGTTGCATGCATCTTTACTTAAGCCTGTTGTTTCTTGCACCAACTGTCCAAAATTGACACTTGAGCTTGAGTCTGTTTCTAAGCAATTCCAAGAGATGGTTGATCATGACAACAAATTGGCTCAGTTTGCGACTAAGGATCCTGTTAGCTCACCTTGTATTAGTTGTGATAAACTAAAACTTGAACTCGTTGCTTTGAATGAACAATGTGTGAAGCTAACTAAGGATTTACTTGAGAAATCATCAACTCATTGTGATGTGATTGCTGAGGTGGGGAAGGAGCCCAAGGGTAAGGTGGAGATGCTTAGCGACGTGAACCAACTGGCTAGTAGTAGGACTGTCCCCTCAGAGTCGGTTGTGCGTGCACAAGCCATTCTTTCCTCTACTATTGGTTCTTCTTCTGCTCCCTTACCTTCTGTTGTGTCTTCTTCCCCCTGCTCTTCTTGCACCTCTCTCTTTCGGGAATGTCAGTATCTTATGAAGACTCTCGAGAGATTTGTAGGAGGCAAGAAGAAGCTTAATCTTATTCTAGACCAATCCAAGATTTGCATATTTAATCACGGTCTAGGATATGATTTCTATGAGGACATGAGGAAGCATCCACCTGCCGTGCTTAGACCCATAGCACCAGGTGCGATCGAGACTGAGCCCAGGACCGAGAAAGTCCAATTTAAGTCTGCGGGCTTTGTCCAAGGGATTTCTGACAGCAAGGTGATTCCACCTGCAGCTTCGGCCTCTCAGAAGGCGAAGCCTCATCATACTACTTCTACCTCTCAGAAGGTGAAGTATCATTGCACTTTCTATCAGAAGGATGGACATCTGATTGATTGATGCTTCCGGCGCGCCAAGATCGCGCGTAGAGATTGTGCTGAGTCTCTTAGGCGTATTCAGGGTCAGCCCCAGACCTTGAGTGCACCTAAGACCAACACGAGGTCTAGGGTTGCTTCAGCTAATGAGTTTGGGCATCATCGAGGACTTGGATTTTCTGGCTTTCATCCTCGATATGCTCCTGGTCGTGACTTCCGCCATTCTGAGGGTAGATCTCGTTTTCCCCGTTGAGATGGCTACCCGCGGTGTGATCAGCATGTTGCCGGTGCTCCGACTCGCTCTTCCGTAGCAGTCGGACCCAGCAACAGCTTTCGGTCTACACGTAGACCTTCTGCTTCCTTGAGTGACAGAGAGTGTAGGGTACATAGAGGTCAGTCGTGTTTGATTACTTCATCTGCTCGACGTGTTACTCGGTATTGGGTGCCAAAATCACTCTTGATTTACCCTAGTACTGAGACTTTACTCTTTTGTTGACTCAGGTTCGCCGGGCAGGGAAGGAAAAGGTTTGGCTCGTAGACTCCAGGTGTTAACGACACATGACCGGAGACTCCCGTTGGTTTTCTTCCCTTGCCTGTGCTCCAGGTGATGACACGATCACCTTCGGAGATGCTTCATCTGGGCGCGTCATCGCCAAAGGTACAGTGCGCGTTAATGATTCTTTTATTTTGAAAGATGTTGCTTTGGTTAGTAAGCTGCAGTATAATTTGCTTTCCGTTTCTCAGCTTGCCGATGATGATTTCGAGGTGAGCTTCAAGAAAAATGCTTGCAAAATTCTTGATTCTTTGAGTAGTGTAGTTTGCGGGATTTCTCGTTATGAGAGGATCTTTCGTGCTGATTTTTCTGAGTCTTCTGGTGATCCTCTCTAGTGTTTAGTTGCTTCTGAGTCCCGTGATCTTACCTTCTGGCATAGGAGACTTGGTCATATTGGATTTGACCATTTGACCCGAGTTAGCGGCCACGATCTCATTCGTGGTCTGCCGAAATTCAAGATGGTCAAAGATATTATTTGTGCTCCTTGCCGGCACGGTAAGATGGTTGCCTCTTCTCACCCTCCGGTCACAGTGACTATGACCGATGCACCGGGACAGCTGCTCCACATGGACACGATTGGACCACTCGAGTGCGATCGGCAGAGGGAAGTGGTATGTTCTTGTCGTGGTCGATGACTTCTCGAGTTACTCTTGGGTGTTTTTCTTAGCCTCGAAGGATGAGACGTTTACACATTTTTGAGGTCTTTTCAGTAGGCTTCTATTGAGCTTCCGGGTGCCTTATGAGTGATCCGCAGTGACAATGGCACGGAGTTCAAGAACTCCTACTTTGAGAGGTTTTGCGATGAGACAGGTGTAGAGCACCAGTTCTCTTCTCCGCACGTCCCACAGCAGAATGGCTTCGTGGAGAGGAAGAACCGTACCTTGGTCGAGATGGCCAAGACGATGCTTGATAAGTATTCTACACCTAGGAAGTTTTGGGCTGAGACTATTGCGACCGCGTGCCATGTTTCGAACAGAGTTTTTCTTCGGGCACACTTGCACTGCACTTCTTATGAGTTGAGAAATGGGCGAAAGCCCAGTGTATCTCATTTTCATGTGTTTGGGTGCAAGTGTTTTATCTTGAAGTCCGGGAACCTAGATAAGTTCGAGTCACGTTCGTGTGATGGGATCTTTCTAGGTTACTCGACTTCTTCGCGGGCTTATCAGGTTTGGAACTGCGAGTCTAGTAAGATGGTAGAGACCTGTGAGGTGACCTTCGACGAGGCCAGTCCGGGGACTAGATTTTGAGGAGACCTTTGCCCCTGTAGCTAGACTTGAGGCCATTAGAATCCTGCTTGCCTTTGCAGCTTCTAAGGGTTTCAAGCTTTACCAGATGGATGTCAAGAGTGCCTTCCTCAATGGCTTTATTGAGGAAGAAGTCTATGTCAGACAGCCTCCAGGTTTCGAGAACCCCAAATACCCACACCATGTCTTCAAGCTTTCCAAAGCGCTGTATGGACTTAAGCAGGCCCCTAGAGCTTGGTATGAGAGGCTTAAGTCCTACTTGTTGAGTCATGGTTTTGAGATGGGTAAAGTAGACAAGACCTTGTTCATTCGCCGGCATGGCACTGATCTTTTGCTCATCCAGATTTATGTGGACGATATCATCTTTGGCGACTCTTCACGTGCTCTCGTTTCCCAGTTTTTCGATGTCATGAGCTCGGAGCTTGAGATGAGCATGATGGGCGAGTTGAGCTCCTTCCTTGGCTTCCAAATCAAGCAGACTCGGGAGGGTACCTTTTTGCATCAGGGCAAGTACACTCGAGACCTCCTGAAGCGCTTCGATATGAGTGATGGTAAGCCGGTATCCACTCATATGGCTACATTAGCTTCACTCGACCCAGATGAGGACGGCGAGCCAGTTGATCAGAAGGAGTATAGGAATATGATCGGCTCCCTCTTATACCTCATTGCCTCGAGACCGGACATACACTTTGCTGTGTGTCTAAGTGCTCGCTTTCAGGCTTCTCCTCGCGTATCTCACCGCCAAGCGGTGAAGCGCATTCTTCGGTACCTTCGAGCTACCATTGACTATGGTATCTAGTACTCTTCCTTGTCCTGTCTTTCCTTGAGAGCCTACTCGGATGCGGACTTTGCCGGCTGTATGATAGATAGGAAGAGCACTTCGGGCACCTGCCTGTTCATTGGCACTTCTCTTGTTTCCTGGTCTTCAAGGAAGCAATCCGGTGTTACACAGTCCACCGTAGAGGCCGAGTACGTTGCTGCAGCCAGGTGCTTTGGATGGTCTTGACCCTGCGGGACTTTGGATTAGCTATCAACAGTGTTTCACTCTTTTGTGATAACACTTCTGCGATTAACATTGCTAAGAACCCAGTGCAGCATTCTCGGACCAAGCATATCGATATTTGCTATCACTTCCTTAGAGACCATGTGGAGAAGGGTGACATCGTGCTCCAGTTTGTGGAGAGTGACCACCAGTTGGCTGATATCTTTACCAAGCCTTTGGATAGCTCTAGGTTTTCAGCTCTGCGGGAGAGCTTGGGGTGGTTTGTCCTTATGGACTGTTGTGAGGGGGAGCTTTGTGCTTTACTGCTTTACTATCACTACAAGAGATGTGCCGTTCTTTGACGTTGCATTTCTGTCATAATTTCTGGGATTTATGTCACGGTCATCGTTTATGGCGTGCGGCGTGGCGAAAACACATGTGTCACCAATCATGCGTCTCTAATCACTATCGGTGGCGTTTGCGTAATTTGCGTCACAATTTTATGACATTACGGTGGCGTCATTAAGTTTAATGGCGTTTGTTTTCGTCATAATTTCTTAGACCATGCCACGTGAGGACAACGCCACGTAGGATCAAAAGCGTCATAAGAGGCGGCGTGGCGAGGTGGCGCATGAAAAACGTCATAAACTAAGCGTCACAAAAGCCACAAGCCTAGGGGTGAAAGCGGATCGATTGACGGATATTGCTTAAACCGTATCCTAACCCACATTTTTCTCGGATTGAGTCGAATCACGGTAAGGCCGGATCTGAATCTGGTCGGAATATTGAGTTTGAATACGGTGCCGTCAAGGCGGATATGTAGCAGTTCGCTCGGAAGCGGATAATATAGGCGGATAATACGATGATTATAGTTCCAAAAGCTTATACTTTAGTTCCAAAAGCTTACATAATTGTATTCTGCATTAACATAACCCTTGAAGAGGACAAGAGGCTCTGAATTGTGAAAGGAAGTATAGAGCCATGATAGTTATTATGTGAAGTAAATGAAAAGCTGAAGCAGACAATGACAAATCTGAAGCAGACGATGACAAAATCACGAAATTCGCATGCACAGGATGAAAATGAAGCGATCGAAAGCATCACATTCAATCTTTTATGCCATTGCATGTTTAGAATTAAATCTTGATAAGTGGCATAATAATTTCTCTATCACTGACAAGATGGAAAACCATCAATGATCGATTTCTTTGAAGCATATATATTGCAAGATATTTGGTTAACAAAATTAATTATGGGAACTCGAACACAAATACAGACTTGCGGTGTCTCTTCCTTGTCATCCTTTAGCTCTTCTAACCACCTCTTGACTAGTCCATGCAAAACTTGGGTCTCTGCATTTCCAAACATTTATAGCGTTAGGGACCTTAGGGTTACATTGCAGTAGTGATAAAGATTAACTTCTCGGTGTAAAGAACTCTTTATATGGCGATTAAAACTCAGGATCTCAATCTAATTTCAGGATACGGGAAAAGTAAATATCACGGTTTAAGTTACACGATCATGTTATAATTTGCAAATTGATCAAGAAAGATCATCATCTTATCTGAAGATTCAAAGAGGAATACCAAAAGTAATAAATGATTGCTATAGCCATCAAGCTTCCTTACGGGATTTGTATCTCAGTACAACATAGTTTTCAAGATTACAAATTCCATTTATTAAACCATTGGAATTTTCGAAACAACATCATACATGAATGCGACACATTTCCAACATTACAAACTTTCTATCGAAGAGCATACTCCTATTAAAAATCACATAAATTGAATATGTTTATCTTTGTTGAGTTTGCTTTGATCTTGGAACCATCATACATTGAACATGAAGATCATCAGACCCATACAATGGTTATTACCTCCAGTGAGGTACAGATCCATTTCGATGCGGAATAAAGCCATCAAGAGGCCAATTGTTCACGACATGGTGGAAATCTCGAAGGCTAAATTTCTCTCGGGCTGTAGGCAATCTTGGTGATGGAAGTTGATATATCGATAAAAGTGCGAGGATCGAGCGATTGCATAAGGAATGCATGCAGGATTGAGACTAGCGTATTGTAAATAGAATGAAGTATATATGTGACAATATCAGCTAGCGGCTCAAATTTGGCTACATGAGCGGCGATGCCATTCATTATATACGCTACTTGATAGCTCATTAGGATGTGTTGTTAGCGCATAAGGAAGCATGCGAGTAATTCGATGCGGGGCATTATGCCATTAATCTTCCCGATGTGAATGTATCCATGAACCGAGTGCATCACATCAAGCGATCTTCTGATAGATTAATTTGCACAAGTTAATGTAAACATACATGTTTAGTTTGTCTTTGTCCATAACTTGATTAGGTACATTCATTATCTGAAGTTCCAAACAAAAAACACTTTGCTAACACTAAACCAAACCATCAAAATAATCATATGGATATATATTATGAATGCAAGCATCCTGCTGATTTGATTCCTTAACAAATGCATGGTTCATAGATGAAAGTACAAGCGAGAAACAAAATTAGCTATTCGGTCATGACATATTTCCTCTACCAAAACGACAAGAATTTCACTTGCCAATCAAAGCTCGGATCATGTGCAATCAAATGTAGCAGAATCAAGATTAAACGAATCGATTCAATTACCATTCGAGGCTTTTGGAGGCCTTTGTCTTATCAATTCCTCCCATAGTTCATCGTCGTATTGCTCCATAACAAATTCAACGGCTGCATACGGTTCAAGATTTACATTATTTTACTCTAACCCCATAGACTCGAGTTGGTTAACATAGCAAAAGATATCTTGAGAAAATGAGGATAACCAGTTAGGACCTCTGTATGTCTTCTGAGGATAGCAGGGTAGGGGTGGAGGCGGCCGCGGTGGGCTGGATGCGGAGGACGGACCCGGCCGCCTATCCAGAAAATTCTTCCATCTCTCGGACCTCTCCTCTTCCTCCTCCTGCAGATCCAGCACCAACCCCAAGGCATCGAAGCGAAGGAGATAATGCCACTAAAAGCAAGCGAGGAGGGAGATCGCGGAGAACACGGAAGGCGGCGTGGCGAGAGCCGAGGTTGGGGTCGGCGTCGAATGTGGAGCGCCAGCGGTGGAGGCGGCGCGACGAGGAAGAGGCTTACGGTGCCGTGCCGACGGAGAGGTGCGGCGGGCGGCGGCGGGCGTCGGCAATCCGGCGTCTCGGCGGGTGAAGCGGCGGCGGCGGCCCAGATCGGAGGACGCAGCGGCGTGGTCGGGCGCTGGGGCGGCGTCTAGGTTTAGCGGTGGCGGGGTTGGCGTGGCGCGGCGAGGGGACGCCATGGCGGCGGGGATCCAGTTGGAGCGGAGGCGGCCGGCGAGAGAGAGAGAGGCGGTTGAGTCGAGTCGCGTTTGGGGTGGGTGGGGCGGCGGCGGTGGGGGCCGGTGGGGAAGTGGGGCGTCGGTGGGGACGGGAGTTAGGGTTTTTCGATGGCGGGTAAGCGGGTGAGGCAGTGCGGGTAGACTTTACTTATACCGTGCCGTTTACCGATGGGCAAGAATTTCACCCATTTTCATACCGTGGGTAGAAAATACATCTCATACCCGGCTCCATTAGGGTATTTACCCACGGGTACACGGGTAGACGGGCATAAATGCGGCTAAGGCTGTGGACGAGTGGGAGAGTGGGTGCGTTAGGCTAGGGTTTCGCTGGCAAGAGATTTTTGTCTAGTGGGTCGATATTGGGCTTAGGCGGGCTTTTAAAGGCCCACCTCTAAAATATCAAAATATTATTATAATTGTTGTATGGTAATTTCTTAAAATAATTATAATAATATCTAAATTTAGCTAGGAAATTCTAAAAATTAGCATGGTAACATATTTTGAGTCCATCGGTTTTTATAAAAAAAATCAATAGATTCTAATAAAGTGAGACTATACATTGTTCACAAATAGGTTCATCTGTATCATAGTTTCATGTAACAATGTGAGGGATGTATGCATTTGTAAACAATGTATAGTGCCACTTTATTAAAATCATTTGAAATTCTTTATGCAATGATTATACACCAAAATCATGTTGTCATGCAAGTTTGTAGAATTTCCTTACTAAGTTTAGATATTGTTACAATTATTCTATGTTAATTCCATAAAATAATTATAATAATATCTCAATTTAGGTAGAAAATTCTAAAAACTGACATGGTAACATATTTTTGGTCCATAAGCTTACTATAAAAATTTCAATGGATTTTAATAAAGTGATACTATACATTGTTCACAAACAGATACATCTGTGGCATAGTTTCATGTAACTATGTGATGGATGTATCCATTTGTGAATAATGTATAGTGCCACTTCGTTAAAATCATTTGAATTTTTTATCGAATGATTATACACCAAAAACATGGTGTCATGCATGTTTTTAGAATTTTTTAACCAAGTATAGATATTAGTACAATTATTGTATGGTAATTCCCCAAAATAATTACAATAATATATAAATTTAGTTAGAAAATTCTAAAACTGACATGGTAACATATTTTGGATCCATAAGTTTTCATAAAAATTAAATAGATTTTAATAAAGTGAGACTATTCATTGTTCACAAATATATACATCTCTCACATAGTTTTACTAATTTTAGATACTATTACAATTATTCTATGATAATTACAGGAACTAGTTATAATAATATCTAAATTTAGTTAGAAAATTCTATAAACTTGGCATGGTAACATATTTTGTTCCCATAAGTACTCATTTTTTCTCAAACACACGAATGCAAGTCATATTTTAAGACAAAAATAATAACTCTAAAATATAAGTTCACGAAGCAGTGAGAATGATTTTATATGAACACTAGAAAAGAATAGTCAATTTGGAGTTCATATGAGTGAGATAAACAAGTTCGAAATTTAAATCATGGATTAAAAGGTGAAAAACTGCTATTTTGATGAAGTTCGTTTTCCTCCAATGAACAAGCTCAGTGTGCTTTTTCTTCTTTTTTCATTTCCCTAGAAAAGCTGTTGAAATTTGCCGTCACCGCGATGCATTTATACTAGTGAAGTGCAAACACTATCAAAATTGGTTACGTAGTTCGGTGTTAACATGTCCCTAAACACTAGATCGCAAGTTCAAGCATCCGTGTATGTTTTGTTTTTGTTTTCATTTTTCTAGAGCTTGTCTTGACAATTAGGGCCTACAATTACGGTGGGGTTTCTTGCCATGTAGGCGCCCAAGTATAGAAAGCATATACAATATAAATAATGTATGATGCCATAATATTTAGGGGTGGAAAGCGGTAGCGGATAATTCGTTTTATCCGATATTCGTATTCGCTTTCGTATTCGAGAATATTCGTATTCGCATTCGTATTTGAGAATATTCGTATTCATATTCGTATTTAAAAATATTCATATTCGTATTTAAAAACATTCGTATTCATATTACCGCCAGCGCCGGCTCGCGAAGACGCCAATTCGATTGCCAATTGGCCTTGGCGCGATGGCACAGTGGCACAGCCCGACGACAGGCGACAGCCGAATTGGCGTTGGCGGGCAAGGCGCCAAGCGCGCGCCAAGGCGAGACCGCGGCGCGGGAGTCACGCGCGGGAGGCAGTAGTCACGACTCACGACTCGGACTCACTCTCTCACTGGCTCAGGCGCTCAGCCTCACTGTCTCCCAATCGATCCCCAATCCGGCAATTCCTAACCTCCCTGACACTTTATGCCTTCCGCCTCCTACATCCCCATCGTTCTCCTCGCGGCCGTCGGCCTCGCCGCGTCGCCGGATCGCTACGCCGTCGGCTCCCGCACCTCCTCCGGTCCTCCCTCGCGCTGTGCCACCCCTCCCTCGCACCGCCGGCTCCCGCAGCGCCTCCCTCGCATCGTGCTGCCGCTCTATCGAGAGGCCTCCTCCCTCACGCCACCGGCTCCTGCAACGCCTCCCTCGCGCCGCGCTGCCGCTCCGTTGAGGGGCCCCCTCCCTCGCGTCTCCGGGCTGTGCGGTCGCCGAGGGCATGCGCGACCAAGTTCCCCACCCTCGTCTCGCAGGGGCTGCTCTTCGTGTGGCCCGACGAGAATGGGTGGGAGAAGGCCTCGGCTACCAAGCCTCCAATGTGCGTCAAATTTGGAGTTTGTTGATGATTCACTGAATTTGAGTCGACTGAGGATTCGGGTGACAGAAGTTGATCTTGTCTGGTTTCAGGCTGCCAAGAGAGTTTGATGACCCGGCTTTCTCCACGGTGACGATCCAGAGGGATCTGTTCTATGGATATGATACGTTGATGGAAAACGTCTCTGATCCGTCACATATAGAATTTGCTCACCACAAGGTAATGCTGCATTTAGATTTGAGAGTGCTTAGTGGCTTGCTACACTGGCACTTCATGCTAGTCGTGGTTATCTTGCAGTTAAAAGCTGTCAAATATTACAAATGAACTTCTGTTGTAATCAAGTTGTGTATATTGTTTGTTATTCATGGAGTATAAACTTCAAATTTGCCATCTCAATTTGGTTTTGGTATATTCGTTGAATTTCTTCACAGTGGCTTCTGGTGGGCAAAAGTGCACAGCTGTCTGCACCTCTAATTTTTTCTGATTACCGGTGTGCAGTTTTGAGCTACTTATTGCACCTTGAACTATGAATATTTTACTGCAGAATAGTTCATTCTCTTCACCTATGCTACTGGCTTATGCTAAAATTGGACAATACTTACTGACCCGACCATATTGGCTATCTGTCTTGGACTCTTGGCATACTGACAAATAATATGCTTTGTTATAATGTTTGGATATAACTTAGTTTCAACAAATCTACAACATAATCAGCTGTCTTATCCTCGTAATCGTTGGAAGTCAGCATAAGAACTTATACGTTAGGATCTCATGACAACGTGAAGATGGAGAACTGAATTCAGTTTATCTTGATTTTCTACTTTAGATAATGAGGCCAACAGCATTACCCATGCTTCAGAGTTTTAACTCCTCTCACAGGTCACTGGACGAAGAGATAGAGCCAAGCCTTTTACCATTCAAGATGGAATCAAGTGGCGCATGGGGATATTCAGGGGCAAATTATGGTAATCCTCGCATCAGTGCAAGTTTTGTGGCCCCTTGCTTTGCAATGAACAAGTATGTTTCAGCAAAACACATGGGCTATTGTCTTGGATATGTACATCTCTTGTTAGGACCGTCTTCTTGGGGGCATATGTGCCAAAAAGTTAGCAATTGATGTTTCTAGGTCGTAGAGGATATGAACTTGATTTATTAATATTTGTGATGATTGTTTGTTGATGAAATTTCAAATATCAAATTTTGAATTTAAAACCGCTAATCGGAAAAATCGGTCGATTACGACATTCGTAAGAGGATATTCGTATTCGACCGAGTTAAGTATATATCCGATTCGAATTGTATTCGTTATGACATTGATTCGTATTCGTGATTCGAGAATGTTGAATTCGTATCGTATCCGTTTAAAAACATGAATCCGTATTCGTATTTGAGACTATTCGACCGTATCCGATCCGTTTCCATCCCTAATAATATTCAACAATCAATTGGTATCTTAGTGGTTAGTGCTCTAGAATTTATTCAACATATTGTGTGTTCAACCCCCATCATGGTAAAATGAGGCTATTTTATTTATATATATTAATTTTGCACAATGATTTTTTGTTGATATATTAATTTTGCGCAATGACTTATTTATGCAAGCGACTCGGACCTAGATTAATGGGCCAATTCGACAATACAGGGGTAAAAATCACAAGGGACTAGTGGGGCCATCTTGACACGTGGGCCCATAGTTTTAAAAATTATATAAATAATTTTATGACGTACAAACATTGTCATAGAATTATGACATTTGTAAATCGAGTTGTATGACAAAGCAAAAGCGTCACAAAATAGAATCACACTCGTTTTATGACGTTTTTAGTGACACAAGTCCATTTTTTTGTCATTAACGAAAAATGTCTCCTAAAAACGTCATAAACTAGATGATTTCGTGACATTTTCACCTAATGTCATGCTATATACGTCATAAAAGGGCACATTTCTTGTAGTGTATATTGATTATGCTCTTGCTCCTTTCTGTTGCATTGCATTCAAGGTGCATTTGGGTTTAGTCCTTCTAGCATAGATTAGAGTGCTTCTCTTGTCTAGCCGTTTAGACTTCTTACTCTTATCTTGTAATTCTAGGATGCTGCTTATTGGCTGTTTCTCTTCTCACTAGGTTGAGCTCACTCACTGCTTATAGGTTCTAGCGAGGGTCGGGCCACCCTCGGGTAGACAGGGTATGTGTTTGCTTCTTAGTTTGTTAGATGACCAGTTGATAGTCCCAAAGTTTCATAGCCAAAGGATCAAAGATGAAATGGGAATTTGAGTTTTCGTTCTGTTGTCTGTAGTTTTCAGATTTTGGGCAAAATATGAAATTATTGGTTTTGAGTTGGTTTTCCTCACTTCCCAAACCTCCCTTGCTATTTAGGATGTTATTGTGTCTCTCTGGGGTGGAAAGATTGGGAGCAAACCCCCAATTTCATAGATTTCTAAAGATTGGAAATATTTTGGAAGTTTCAGTTTTTCAGTCTCTCTCTCGGGTTGCTCTGGGCTCAGAGGAGCGGTCAGACCGACTCGTGAAGGGCGGTCGACCGGCTCTTGTGGCGGTGTAACCGACCAGCAGGCGGTCGGGCCGGCGGGGAGGTCGACCCAGCCCGACTAAGCGGTCGAGCCGGCCAGCGGGCTTTTGGCTGCAGCCTCTTGTTTTTGGCTACCTTTCAGTGTTGTTTCTCTTGGGCATTTAGAGTTAGGCTTTCTTCTCTGTTGTTTAAGGTTCAGTGAGTTTAAATGCATCTCTTTCATAGCTTTTTAGCTATTGGAGGAGAGTTTCGAGTGAGTACTCTTTGAGGGGTAAAGTTTTAAAGAGTCGACATTCACCCCCTCTGTCGCCATTTCGGTCCAACAAAGACCGACTAACCATATCCGACTGCGCCAAATGCCGACCTGGCACAAATCACTCAAACCAAACTCAATCTTTGCAACATACTTGTCAATTACTCATCATAAACATGTGATTACCTCCACATGGTCTCTCAATCTCCCCATTGATGAGTATATTGACAAACCCAGAAAAAGCATAAAGTTGAGTTTGAAAAGAAACAAGAATCAAACATGGTCCAAGAGAAATCAAAGAGGCTAATGACCATGTCGACAAGGAAACACTAGAGCTACAACAAAAAGAGCAAATTGATCTCCAAAGCTCTAGAAAGTCCCCAAATGGCTTTTTCTCCGCTATTCTCCCCCTTTTGGCAATAAACACATCAAGGAAGCAAAAGAGAGAATAAGTCATGATAAAGGATGAAATGGCTGAAATTTGATTATTTTAAGCATTTAGAGTCATGAAGATTATCCAAAATGACCATATGAGAATTACATCAAGCCATAACACATAAGTATGCTATCAAGATCATGACAAGACATGTATAATCAAGCTAAGCCAAATAAGTCATAATCTGAATTTTAGTCGAATTCCTTAGCATGTCAAGTCAACCATGAGTATAGTCTAGCTAGAGGTATCCAAATATGATGCAGGCCATGTCAATAAGCGAAGTGGAACCAAGAAGCTAGTATTGAATCATTTTAGAGTGCTATTAGTTCAAGAGAGAAACAATTGTTCAAGTACTTGATCTTTTTGTATAATTAAGCAAATGAAGCACATTTGTCATAAATTTTCCTTTTAAAGCTCATGATTGTCTCCAACCAATATTTTTAGCTATGTGCTAGATCTCAAGCCTTATGCGACTATTTCAAGCGAGAAGCTTAAGAAAATAGTCTTGGTCATCCAAAACTCCCCCTGAGTTCATGCCTAGTGCAATGGCAAGCCGTCTCATGAGAAAGAATTGGTGAGATCAGTTGTTTCGCACAAAAGAGATCTTTTTGCTTTCTTAAAAGGTTATACTAACTCATGTTTCATCAAGGAACTAACATACCTCAATCTAAAACTCAACAAAGATTCAAGACTCAACTCAGCCTATTTGACATGGCATGAATCATAAAAGGATAACTAAAGAGAAACTAGTCTCAAAAGCTAACATGACATGAATTAGTTCAAGTTGAGCATTTTAATCAACCTATCATGGCAAAGACTTGACTACACATATAAAGTCATGATATATCTAGCAAATAAGCTCAGATCATGGCAAGATGTAAAGCCTTGTAATCATGTCATAAAAGGATAATAATCAAGGCTCCATGTAGTTATATTACAATGCAGAAAGAAATGCAAGAAAATCCAGCTCCCCCACAACATGTGATGCAAATTTTTAGTTCAAGTAGAGTTATGTCAACATTAAGATCTAGAAGCTTTCAAATGAACTCCCCCTGAACCAAAGCAATAAGACGAGAAGCTGGCAAGAAAATCAGAAAAGGCAGTCCTTAAAGCATAGACAAGATATAGATGATGCTATGGCTCAGACTGACTCTCATCTACCCCATATGACTCTAGGATTATCAAGTAATCAACTAACATACTAAGGAGCAAACACGTACCCCGTCTACCCGAGGGTGGCCCAACCCTCGCTAGAACCTATAAGAAGTGAGTGAGCTCAACCTAGTGAAAAGAGAAATAGCTAATAAGCAACATCCTAAAATCACAAGATGAGAGAAGGAAATCTAAGCAACTAGACAAGAGAAACACTCTAATCTATGCTAGAAGGACTAAACCCAATGCACCTGCATGCAATGCAACAGAAAGGAGTAAGAGCATAATAAACAGGATAAAGCATGAAGCACAAAACTCCCCCTCACAACAGTCCATAAGGACAAACCACCCCAAGCTCTCCTCGCAAGGCTGAAAACCTAGAGCTATCCAAGGCTTGGTAAAGATGTCAGCCAACTAGTGGTCACTCTCCACAAATTGGAGCACTATGTCACCCTTCTCTACATGGTCTCGAAGAAAGTGATATCTGATATCAATATGCTTGTTTCGGGAGTGCTGCATTGGGTTCTTAGCAATATTAATCGCAGAAGTGTTATCATAAAAGAGTGGAACACTGTCGATAACTAACCCAAAGTCCTGCAGAGTCGAGACCATCCAAAGCACTGGCCGCGACAGCGTGCTCGGCCTCTCGATGGGTGTGCAACACCGATTGCTTCCTTGAAGACCAAGAAACGAGAAGTGTCAATAAATTGGCGGTGTCGGAAGTGCTCTTCCTATCTATCCTCTGACCCGGCAAAGTGCGCATCGAATAGGCTCTCAAGGAAAGACAGGACGAGGAAGAGTACCAGATACCATAGTCAATGGTAGCCCGAAGGTACCGAAGGATGCGTTTCACCGCTTGGCGGTGAGATACGCGAGGAGAAGCCTGAAACCGAGCACAAAGACACACAGCGAAGTGTATGTCTAGTCTCGAGGTAGTGAGGTACAAGAGGAAGCCAATCATGCTGCGATACTCCTTCTGATCAACTGGCTCGCCGCCCTCATCTGGGTCAAGAGAAGCTGTGGACGCCATGCGAGTTGACACAGGCTTACCATCACTCATGTCAAAGCGTCTCAGGAGGTCACGAGTGTACTTGCCCTGATGCAAAAGTCAAGGAAGAAGGTCAACTCGCCCATCATACTCATCTCAAACTTGGTGCTCATGACATCCGAGAACTGTGAAACAAGAGTATGAGAAGAGTCGCCAAAGATGATGTCATCCACATAGATCTGGACGAGCAGAAGGTCAGCGCCATGCCGACGAATGAACAAGGTCTTATCCACCTTACCCATCTCAAAACCATGACCCAACAAATAGGACTTAAGCCTCTCATACCAAGCTCTAGGGGCCTGCTTAAGTCCATACAACGCTTTGGAAAGTTTGAAGACATGGTTTGGGTATTGGGGTTCTCGAAACCTGGAGGCTGTCTCACATAGACCTCTTCCTCAATAAAGCCATTGAGGAAGGCACTCTTGACATCTATCTGGTAAAGCTTGAAGCCCTTAGAAGCTGTGAAAGCAAGCAGGATTCTAATGGCCTCAAGTCTAGCTACAGGGGCAAAGGTCTCCTCAAAGTCTAAACCCTCAACCTGGGAGAAGCCCTAAGCTACCAGTGTAGTCTTGTTCCGAATGATAACCCCATCCTCATTCTGCTTGTTCTTGAACACCCACTTAGTCCCAATGACATTATGACCTCGAGGGGGCTCAACAAGCGACCAGACCTTGTTTCTCTCGAAGTTTTCCAACTCCTCATGCATGGCATTGACCCAAGACTCATCAGAAAGAGCATGACAAACGTCTTTGAGCTCGAAGGTGGCAACAAAGGCAGAATGGAGACAGAAATGAGAAAAGTCGGATCTTGAGCGGGTGACTCGCTCAAAAAGGTCTCCAATAATCTGCTTAGAAGGATGGTCTTTCTGGATATGTCGAGGAGGTCGAGATGAGATGAAGAAGTGGCTGCATACCCATGAGTGAAGAGGTAGGAGCAGAGCCACTAGCTCCGAGAAGAGGCGAAGGCAAGGGCGATCGCCTGGAGGTGCAGTGGAGGAAGGCACCTCAAGTGAAGGATGAGGAACTGGATCGGATAGACAACCCTCATCTCCATCATCCTCATCATCCACACGATGGACTCGGACTACTCTAAAGAACCTGGGATATCAGGCCTAGTCCCAGGACTGGCCTCGTCGAAGGTCACTTCACAGGTCTCTACCAATTTACTAGACTCGCAGTTCCAGACCCTATACGCCTGCGAAGAAGCTGAGTAACCTAGAACGATACCATCACAAGAACGTGACTCGAACTTATCTAGGTTCTCAGACTTCAGAATGAAACACTTGCAACCAAATACACGAAAATGCGAGACACTGGACTTTCGCCCATATCTCAACTCATAAGATGTGCGATGCAAGTGTGCCTGAAGAAAAGCTCTGTTCGAAACATGGCACGCGGTCGCAATAGCCTCAGCCCAAAACTTCCTGGGTGTAGAGTACTCATCGAGCATCGTCCAGGCCATCTTGACCAAGGTACGGTTCTTCCTCTCCACGATGTCATTTTGTTGTGGGACGTGCAGAGAAGAGAACTGGTGCTCTACACTTATCTCATCGCAGAACCTCTCAAAGTAGGAATTCTTGAACTCCGTGCCATTGTCACTACGGATCGCTCGTAAGGCACCCGGGAGCTCAACAGAAAGCTTACTGAAAAGACCTCAAAAATGTGTAAACGTCTCATCCTTCGAGGCTAAGAAAAACTCCCAAGAGTACCTCGAGAAGTCATCGACCACGACAAGAACATACCACTTCCTCGTCTTGTTGCACTCAGTGGTCCAAGCGTGTCCATATGGAGCGGTGTCACGGTGCATCGGTCATAATCCACGGTGGACCGGAGGGTGAGAAGCGGCAACCATCTTGCCGTGCCGACAAGGAGCACAAATAATATCTTTGACCATCTTGAGTTTCAGCAGACCACGAATGAGATCGTGGCCGCTAACTCGGGTCAAATGGTCAAATCCAATATGACCAAGTCTCCTATGCCAGAAGGTAAGGTCACGGGACTCAGAAGCAACTAAACACTGGAGAGGATCACCAGAAGACTCAGAAAAATCAGCACGAAAGATCCTCTCGTAACGAGAAATCCCGCAAACCAGACTACCCGGAGAATCAAGAATTTTGCAAGCGTTTTTCTTAAAGCTCACCTCAAAGCCGTCATCGGTAAGCTGAGAGACTGAAAGCAAATTATACTGCAGCTTACTAACCAAGGCAACATCTTTCAAAATAAAAGACTCATTAACGCAAGATCTGTACCTTTGGCGATGACACGCCTGACGAAGCATCTCGAAGGTGATCGTCTCATCACCGGAGTGCGAGGCTAGGGAAGAGAACCAACGTGAGTCTCCGGTCATATGGCGAGAACAAGCTGGAGTCTCGAGCCAAACCTCTCCCTTCCCGGCCGTGAACCCGAGTCAAGCGAGTAAAGGCTCGATCTTTGGGATAAATCAAGACTGATTTTGGCACCCAATCTTGAGTAACACGTCGGCGACAAAAGTAGTCAAACACGACGGACCTCTAACTACCCTCGCTCTCATGCGCTCAAGGAGGCGAAGGTGCGTGAGCGGACACGAAGGCTGCTCTTTGAGTCTAATCGCTCGGAGGCGAGTGAAGCATCGGCAACATCTCGATCACGCGCGGGCAGCCATCTCGACGGCGGAAACGAGATCTACCTTCAGAACGGCGGAAGTCACGACCAAAGGGAGCATGAGGATGAAAACCAGAAAACTCAGAAAAACCAAGTCCTCGATGCTGCCCAAACTCATCAGAATCACCTGAAGCAAACCTAGACCTCGTTTTGGTCCTAGGTGCACTCAAGGTCTGGGGCTGACCCTGAATACGCCTAAGAGCTGCAACACGGTCTCTACGCGCGATCTTGGCTTGCCTGAAGCATCGCTCGATCGAGTGTCCATCCTTCTAACAGAAGGTACAGTGGTACTTCACCTTTTGAGAGGTAGAAGTAACACGGTGAGGCTTCACCTTCTGAGAGGCCGAAGCAGCAGGTGAACTCACCTTGCTGTCAAAAATCCCTTGGACAATGCCCGCTGACTTAAATTGGACTTTCTCGGTCCTGGGCTCAATCTCGATCACACCTGCGGCTATGGGTCTAAGCACGGTAGGTGGATGCTTCCTCATGTCCTCATAGAAATCATATCCTAGACCCTGATTGAATCTGCGGTAGGTGGACTTAAATAGGCTTTAGTGGTTGTTTTGGCTTTAGGCTTTAGTGGTTGAGGGGCAGAGTGTGTGTCCCCTGAGTGTCTCCTACGATGTGTTCTATGTGAGTTCTTCCTCCACTCCAAGCATGTATGGGTGTGTTCTTGAGGATTGAGAGTGGGAGAGGATGAGTTGAGAGCTTGTAATCATTCCTCTAGTTCTAATGTCCATGCGTATCGGGGCTCCCCTGTATTCAGCTTTGATCCAATGAATGAAATTTCTGAGTTTTTCTCCGTACTCTGTTCTTGCTTGATGCCTTCTAGGCTTGATTCTTGAGATTTTGCGTTTCTTGCTATTTCTTGTTGGGAAGGCCCAAAATGGGTTGCTCCTTGATGGAATAGTGCCTCAAGATCATTTGATCAAGTTTCCCAAGAGCAAACTTCATATTAATCTTAGATTTCGTTTTTGAGCCTCCCCTATTCATGTGTCGCCTTCCTAGGTTTTGGTGCTGTTCTTGATTCCCTTGTTGAGATGGCTTGAAATTTGGTATGAAGAGTCCAGAGGCTATTAATTAGCTACCCTCAAAATTTCATAGCCAAAGGATCAACGGTTGGGAGTAATTTGGTTTTTGGCTCGGTTCTTGCAAGATTTCAGATTTTACCCAAATCTGAAATTCTTGTTTCTTGGAGGGTTTTCTTGAAATTGGCTCTTGGCTTAGTCTTAGGGAGTGTTCCTAGCTATCCTCAAAGTTTCCCAAGCCAAGAATCCAAGAATCATTGCTGTTTTTCTCGAGAGGTACTACCGCTCCTGGAGAGGTACTACCGCTCAAAGGTACTACCGCTCGGACCAGCGGTACTACCGCTCAGTACTACTCGCCCGTCTCTGGAGGTACTACCGCTTGAGGCCGAATTTTCCGATTTGATTTTTCTCGCTTGCTAGTCTCTGTATTTGTGTTTTTCCTGTTGCTAGGGTATCTTGTGAGCACTGATCTTCTACCTTCATAGCTTCCATAGCTATTGGAGGAGAAGATACTCTTTGGGGGCAAGTTTTAGAGATCGACATTCACCCCCCCTCTGTCGCCATTTCGGTCCAACAGGAACGAATGGCTTGTGCACGCAGAGCTGACTCAGAAGGGACAATCCTACTTTGCTAGCCAATTGGTTCACGTCGCTAGGCGTCTCTACCAAACCCTCATAGTTCTTCCCAACAGCACACACATTACAAGCAGGAAGTAGCTTCTCTAGAAGGTCCTTAGTTAGCTTCACACACTTTTCATCCAATGCAATCAAGTCAGATTTTAGTTTGTTACAATTATTGCGTGGTGAGCTAACAGGGTCCTTAGAAGCAAATTGAGCCAATTTGTTATTGTCATCGACTAATTCTTGAAACCGCTTAGAAACATATTCAAGCTCAGCAGTAAGCTTGGGACAATTCACACATGAAGCAATAGGCTCAAATAGAAAAGCTTGTAATTCAGCAATTTTATGATCTGCATGTTTTAGGATCATCTTCAAATTATTACAACTTTCACAAGTCTCGGGCAGATCGAGCAACATGGTATAAAGACCTCTAAACACATTGTCCTTATCCTCACATGAGGTGCAAGATGTAGTCTCAACAACAGTAGATGCAGGAGTGACAATCCTACTCATCTCTAGTTCAGCCAAAAGACTAACATTCTCCACCTTAAGCATGTCAAGCTCAGACGACAAACTATCATGAGAGGTCCTTAATTTCTCCATGTCACCAAGCAGAGCAGTACATACATCACAATCGTCACAGGAGGGAGCAGATCTAAGTGAAGTAAGCTCCCGTGACAAGCTCTCTACTTCCTTCTCCAACTCGCTAACCCTAGCTCTAGATCTAGCATGGAATTTCCCTAGCTTAAGAAAAGCATCATTAAGCTAGTCGTATGAAGGGTATACCTCATCGGAGTCGGAGTACAGCTCGCTATCGCTGATCTCGCCCTCAAGGGCCATGAAGCACATGCCGAAGAAGTCGTCGCCGCCCTTGGGGTCTTGCTTGTCCGTCCCATCGTTGTCGCTCCACCCCTCCACCTCGCTGAGATCGAGGTTGTCGAAGGCGGGAGGACGCGGTGGAAGAGCCTCTTAGCTTTGCCAAGGTCACGGAACTTCTTCTTGCTTTGGGCATGAAGTGAGGGCTTCTTGTTGCGGTTCTTGTCGATGTAGTCATTCTTGCTCACACTGCCGTAGTCGCCCTTGCCCTTCTCCAGTTTGGGGTAATTTTCCCGAATGTGGTTGGGGTCATCACACTCGAAGCAAATGATTGGACCACTCCTCTTCCGATCTCTCACTCTCTTGTGTGCGTGGGAAAATTTTCTAGCTAAGAGAGCGAGTTGGTTTTCGGAAAGCTGCTCTAACTGATCATCAGTTATGTCACAGAGAGCAGCTAGGGAGAAACCACCAATCAAATCAGAAGAAGTGCTAGAAGCTGAACTGGGATCGGTGACTAAGGCCATCGACTGCGACTTCGACCTATGAGAGACAATGTCAATCTCGTGAGTCTTGAGGCATGAGTACAACGGGTCAAGAGTCAGGGTCGAGAGGTCGGTCGTGTCTTTAATCGTGGTCACCTTCATCTCCCAAACATGCAAATCAAGAGCAGAAAGCATTTGGTGAGCGTTGTCCGAGTCGGGGTATGTGAGACCGACCGCTCGGAGGTTGCTCAAGATCTTGTGGAAACGCGCAAAACACTCATCGAGGGACTCGCCAGCGAGCATTTCAAACTTATTGTAATCTCGTTTGAACTGGTCCTGTCGAACCGTCTTAATCTGGGTGGTGCCCTCATGGTATGCATCGAGGGTCTCCCAGATGTCGAAGGCCGACGACAGATGAGAGATGCGATCGAACTCGCTTCTGCTCAACCCCTGGATTATGATGTTCCTTGCCTTCGCATTCGCCTCAACATCAAGCATGTTTCCAGCGTTGATGTTCTCATCGGCAGGAACAACAAATCGGCGACAGAGGGGGGGGTGAATGTCGACTTTAAAACTTGCCCCCAAAAATATTACTGGAAAAACATGAAGAACAGAGAACCAAGGCAATGAGATGAAAACCTGGAAGGCATACCCTCAAAAACTTAAAAACAACTGAGCCTGCAAGAAAGGGGGCCAGTCAGACCTCTCTGCTATGGCCAGTTAGACCGCCATGGGAGGGCCGGTCTGACCGCCAAGCATATGTCGGTCTGATCGCCATAAGACCGCCGGTCTGATCGCCCTCTCTCTTCCGGTCTGACCGGTCAGCGATTTTAGAGAGCAGCAGAGCCCGAAAACCAGACAACAAGAACGCAGAGTTTGTAACCTCCAAACACTAGATCAATTCGGGGTTTCTCCTTGATCCTTTTGGTCCAGAACAGAAAGGAAATGACCACAATAGCCAAAGGAACCTAGGAGACCAAAGAAATCCAACGCATGACCAAGAATTTCAGATTTGGGACAGAATCGAAAATTCAGAGAGCAGCATCAAAAATCCAAATTCCCCTCCAATCCTTGAACCTTTGCCCATGAAACTTTGAGAATAGCTAATTAATAGCCTCAGGACTCAAGATACCAAGTTTCATGCCATCTCATGAAGGGAATCAAGGGGGGCCAAGAAACCCTAGAAGTGAAAAAGAAGAACAGAGGAGCCCAAGAAGCAAAATCTAAAATTAAACTTGGTTTGCTCTTAGAATTGACTAGCCAAATGGCTTTTGAGCATCTCCTAGATCACAACAACCCATTTTGCTACTCCTCAGCAAGAAAGAACTCAAATCACAAAAGTCACAAATCAAACAGAGAAGAACGAACAGAGGCATGAATGAGAAATACACTTCAGTGATTTCATTCCCAGAAGCAAGAGGATCACAGAGGAGTCCCCATACGCGATTACAATCAGAGGAATGATTACATGGTGGCTCAACTCATCCTCTCCCTCTCCCCAAGCTCTCACAAACACCAAGAACTCACATGCACACACACAGAGGAGACAACGAAGGAGACATGAATCAACAGCTCTCTGTCTCTCTCAACCACTAAAGCCTAAAGCCAAACAACCTCTCCAAAGGCCATTTTGACTAAAGCAAACCCTAACAACCCCTTGAATGCCTTGAATCCCTATAGCCACATGGAGACATCCCCTCCTTATATAGGTTTTGGCTAACGGGTCTCCAACCCGTTATGCCCGTTAAAACCCAAACGGAACCGCTTCCACTTGTGCAGCTTTTCATTTTTACCGAAACGCCCCTCCTGCACCTTCCGGGAAGCTTCCGCGTTCCTTGTCATCCAAGCCTCGCAACCACCTCGAGTCTCCGCCGTCTTCGACACATCCGACCGTTCTGACCTCGACACCGCCTGTGGCTAGTCCGGTCACCTCGTGCCTCGCCAAGACTCCGCCTCGACATCCTGTAGCCATCACAGACAAGAAACACATCAAATAGCACCGCTCGACACATGTAAACATAAATTGCATCAATGAACCATACTCAAGCAAGACATTGCCTAAACGACTAATCGGAAAGGAAAATATGCAATAAGACCGACTAACCATACCCGACTGCGCCAAATGTCGACCTGGCACAAACCAAACTCAATCTTTGCAACATACTTGTCAATTACTCATCATAAACATGTGGTTACCTCCACATGGTCTCTCACAACCTCGACGCCCTCGATGCCCTACTTCTATGATATTGGACACTATAGGTGTGTACAATCAAGTTATAGATTCATGTAATACCGATAAATATTATAACTCATTACTTATATATAGATACATAATTCATGAAGCCCTACAATGTCGAGAACCAGTGGGTTTCCTAACCCATAGTTGATTCTAAGTAATTTGAGTATGCATCAAGGAAAACACATCCTTTGTTGAAAATTACATAACAAAAGGATTGCTTACTCAGAGCAACAAGGAATATATTTTGGCATCCTACAACCAGGGGTAAGTGCTTCACTAGTTGATATACATATTTCATTTGTACTTTATACACAACATGAACTTAGGTTTAATGATTATGGTGACATACATGAGTAGGTGCATTAGATTCTGATTGTGATTGAACCAAAATAGAGCAAGGTAATATACCTTGATTTCCTACTCAAGAAAGACCACGACTTTACCCGTATGCAATAAACAATTGATAGGTAAATTTATTTCCTCCATACATAACTCTGTTGTAGTCTTCCTTTTGTTTGCAATGGCTAAGGCTAGTTTTTTGGAATCATGTAGGTTGTTCAGTGTTTACGTTACTAAGGGAGGGAGACACAAGGAATCTAGCACCACACTGCAACATAGAACAAAATTTCTGGTACCCGTTACAATACAACAATCCTATATCACACTTCATAATAATGCCTCTACTAATTATACCTATGTATGTATTTCTATTCTTGCAGTACCACTAATAGCTACGGGGCAACATATGTGCATTTTAAGCTTGCTGCCATATGCAGGAAATCATGGTGTTAAGAAGAATTATCCAGAGGTTTGTCAATCTGGTAATAATTATCCCGTGATTATCAATATACATAGAGTTTCTCCACATATGGGGACCTCCACATATTATTTGCATCGTTTATTGCTACCTTGAGATGCGTGCTACTATATATATTCTCTTCTCTTTTCGTTTTTTCCTCCCCACTTCTGAAATCTCAATTGGACATGCCCCAGCCCCTGAGCTCCTCCCTCAAGAAGGAACTTCTCTGGGGATAGACCCCATTTTGTCTCCATGGGGTCACCCTCGGATACACTCCACGTGCATGCACAAATCTCCATGATGTGAATGCCATCTCCCTCCTCCTTTTCTCCCCCTAAATCCAAGCCATCTTCCTCCCCCTTTCCCCATTGATGGCATGCCCGCCCCCATCGGCCACAGACCGTGTCATTGACCTACCGACTACCACGCAAGGATTCCCTCTATCGCTGTCGGCACCTCCGCATCGCCTCCCTGAGAATCCCTGATCGACGCACAAGGATTTCCTCCGCCGCCGATGGCACCTCCGCGTCACCTCCCCAAGAATCCCCATTGTCCCCGCCCTGTGAATCAGCACGGGCACCTGTAGGGTTTGGCCTTCCCAACCTCCCTCCTTATTGCCAAGCAGTGATCGTGGCGTCGTGGTCAAAGTGGCCGTGGTTGTGGCGATGTCGCGCATGTGCACAAATCTCCGTGCAAGGCCCTCTCCCACCTCCTTTTCTCCCCGCCCCATCCCCTCTGGCCTCGAGCTCCTCTCTCCCGCCCCTGAGCTCCCTCGTCCTCCCCACCCCTCAACGCCAGATCTGACCTCCCCATCGCCTCAGATCTGGCCTCCCCTCTGATCCTGAGCTCCTCCCTCCTGCCCCAAGATCCTCCCTCCTCCCCCCCCCTCGGCACTAGATCCGACCTCCCCACCGCCCGTAAGCTCCTCCCTCCTCCCCGGCCCCCTCAGAACCAGATCTGGCCTCCCCGCCACCCCCGAGCTCCTCCCTCCTGCCCCCGAGATCCTCCTAGTGTCATGACCATGCCACCCCTCTGACCACCGTGCCACGACCATGGCACGTCTACCACAGTGCCACGACCTCGACTATTCAACCACGGTGCCACGACCACAACTCTTTGACCACGGTGCCACGACCAGGACTCTTCAACCATGGTGCCATGACTACGCCCTTGAGATCCTCCGACCATGGTGTCACGACCATACCGACTCTGAAAACAGAGCCACAACCACACCCCTGAGATCCTCTGACCATGGTGTCACGACCATGGCACCTCCAACCACGGTGCCACGACCACGTCGCCTTTGACCACGTTGCCTCCGACCATGATACCATGACCACGGCACTTTGACCAAGTGGGTTTATATATATGTTTACGACTTTAGTCCTCCTAGCGACAAGGCATGAGAATCGACTCAAGTACGTTCGATCTTAACGAACTCTCCAAAGTTCAAGGACTGCTCTCCACCTTCTTGATGTGGGAGTTCACCCAAGGAGAGTTCAACCCCGATTCAATTGTACTCCATCAAATAATCCATTCAATTGTAATTCATTCAATTGTGCTTCATTCAATTGTAATTCATTTAGTTGTAACTCATTTATGAGATTTGTGTAATGATTGTCGCGTGCTATTAGATCTGCAATTATTTGTGATCTGCTTGCTTGTTTTCTGATAGCATGGCTAGCATTTCCTGAGCCTAGCCGAAAAATAAAAAATATTTTAGCTATTCAAAGAGCTATCATAGACGGTTTGTAGCACAAAATCGTTTGTGATATCTGACATATCATAGATAGTTTTTTATATTAGCCATCCATGATATGTCAGATATTACTGATGGCTATGTTTAAGAACTGTCTATGGTATCTGACATATCATAGACGGTTATTTTGAAAAAAAAGTCTGTTTTATAATTTATCATAGATAGTTTGAGAGCCGTCTATGATAACCACCTATTATCATAGACACAATTAATTAGACAACTAAGAAACCATCTGTTATGAGGGTTTAGAATAGTATGTGATGACCCTTTGTGTTGTGGCGCACCCTCCAAAAGGTAGAATTTACCTTCTGGAACACAAAACCTCTTGCTGACAGCAGATCGAATGACTCCTGCATCATATGCTAACATAAACATAGTAAAATAAATATAGCAAAATCTTGGGAAAAGTTATGCATCTAGTATGTATGGCTTAACTAAAATAAGGCCAAAATCGTGGATCCGATATAATTTTCATGTGAGTTTGATTTGAACTTGGAAGCTGGACAAATCTATGAGTTAGAGCAAGAATTATATCGAAGTTTTCCTTTATTTTTCTATAAATTGTTTCACCACTATGTTGGAGTGCTTTTTGAATCTTTTGGTTGCTAGCATTAAGAGAGATCATCTACATAAACATCCCTAGTTGCTCCTCGATGGTAACACCCGTTTTATCATGGAATAAACCCTGCCTTCTAAGAAATTTTGATGTAGCCCTGAATATCTCTAGCTCCATCTGGAACTCAACCCTATACTAGCTCTCATTGCCTTCTAAGATCTCATTAACTTTTTTAGCGCTGCTACACAAGAAATAATTCATCCTCCTCTTCTTCTTCACGCATAAATTTCCTAATGAACTCCTTTCTACTACCTATTTGGTAATACATGCAGATATAACATATTGTGAATTAGCATATTGAGTTAAACATTTCTCATGCAAGATGCTAACAAGAATTAATACACTAGAATTTGCGTTGGTAAGTGATGCATTGTTCATTTACAGCCATACATGTAACTAATAATAAGTGGAAATTGATGTCACACTCTTAAATGTTGATGCACTTAAATAATTTAATCAACACCAAGCTTGTAGGTTAGTCTCCATATATATTGTGGTAAGTCCTGACCAGACTAGTTGATTGATTTCTACAGTATATACAGACTATATATATATATAGGTTCTGTTCTTTTCAGTTTCTAAAAGTTGTTTTTCGGCTTTTCTACAGTAACTAGCTTTTAAACGGAGTATTTTTTTCAATATAGGGTTTACTAGTTAATTGTAGTACATACTTTACCGACTTCATTTATATCACCAAAAACCGCACATGAGTTTCTGTTACTCTAATTTCTCGCACAAACAACTCAAAAGGCACAAGCCGCAGTCAAAAAGAACAGGCCCATGATATAAACCTGCACCACCAGGTTGAACAAGATTAGGACAATTTCATGTTACGTGTAATTTATTTGTATGTTGTAGTAAAGATTAGGTCACCTAAAGGGCAGTGCACGAGTAATATACTTGTTTCTGCATCATCAAGTTAGTGTTCACCTCTACTTTGTTCGTTATTTTTCTTTAGAATCTTTAGACTTTGAGTTAGATTCTGACTCTACCGAATAACACCTTCCTCCACTCCTTCCACAACAGTCACCAAGGTACAGGTGTACAACAGATCTGTCAGAAAAAGAGTAAAAAATGAAACCCTAAGCAACATGAGGAGGAGCAATGAAAATAGTAAGAGGAGGAGACATACCCCGAGCTGGCTAGTGCTGGTGCCGCGTGCACACCGGTGAATGGTCAACTGATGCTTCGGTAGCAAAGGAACCTCCGATGGATGGCAGTTCCTTCCTCTCCCTCCTCTCGTGCCTCAGCACAAATCCACATAAACAGCAACCCGCTCCTCTGCTTCCTCAAAATGACCTAGGAGTATCAGATCTATGAGAAAAGGGGTTGATGAAACCTAGGAGCAGGAGGACGAGGGGCTAGGAAGAGGAAGAGATGGAGTTAACCGAGGAGACGCGGCGCTAGAGTGGTAGGAGGTGTCGTCGGAGTCGCGAGTGGGTGGCAATGGAGAGGCGCACTACTACAAAAAGGGCCATCATAGACGGTTCAAAACTGTCATCATAGACGGTTTTTTGAACCGTCTGAATTTATGTGTCAGTGATAATCAGAAGTTATCATAGACGGTTTATAACTAGAATCGTCTGTGAAAACACTATCATAGAGGGTTCTAGCTACCAACCGTCTGTGATACTCACATATCAGACGGTTGTCACAGACGGTTTATAACTAGAACTGCCTGTGAAAACACTATCACAGACGGTTCTAGCTACCAACCGTCTGTGATACTCACACATCACAGACGGTTGTTAGAACCATCTGTGATGTGTGAGTATCACAGACGGTTGGTATATAGAACCGTTTGTGATACTTCCCCATCACATACGGTAATTGGTTCGAACCGTCTGTGATAATTCTTCACGGATGGTTTATACCACCAAACCATCTGTGATAGTTCATTCTATACCTAAATTTTTCTATTTTTCGGTTAGCCTCAGGAAATGTTAACTATATCATCTGAAAATAATTAAATACAGCAACAAACACAGTAGCATATTCTATTTTCATTAAGATTAGAATCCACCATTACAACATCATAAATAAAAAGGCAATGAACACCATTTTTAGCTTCTATGACAAAATCAACAGCTTCTATGCTGGCTTTCTTCCTTTCCATCTTGCCATTGCCTTCTTCCTTTCCATCTTGCTTCAAGTGAAATTTTAATCGCTCTTGCCGAACCATTCCTACCCTTGCTACGCACAAATGAGTTGGAGTAGTACTGGTGGTATTGGTTCTTTGAGTAGGGGGAGGGGGTTAATAAGTGGCGAGAGGTGGGGAGGAGAACGGTGACTGCCATTCGATGCGGAGAGAATGGACAGGTGAGATCGGGAACTTGGGGGATATGTTGCGGATCGATGACGTGGCGGGACATCACAGACGATTCGGATTACAAACCGTCTGTGATAGAGACATCACAGACAGTTCATAACAACAAACATCTATGATATCACAAAGATAATATACCGGTATAATATAGATAGTTAGTCTGAAAAGATAAAATAGTAAAGTTTTATATGGCTTATGTATACTCATTTGAAAGATTTCGATGAGATCTACAACTTTCTAGTTGAGGCAAAACTCAAATTCCAAAGGGAAGATTGAAAATTTTGGCAAAACCATAAACCAAAAATTTGCAACGCAAATTTAGGACTAAAGATGGCCGATTTTGAGGGTCCTAGAGGGCAATTAGCACAAGCTGGTTGTGTTTTTGGATCAGACTCGTCATTAGCTTTCCAACGAGTACAAGAACGTCGAAAACGAACACCGTATGCAAAAGTTATGCCCGTTTTACTGAAAGTGTCTCAAAACTGAATTCTACTCAGACTCAGGCGGGAAATTATGAAATTTTGGAGGATTGCAAGTCGGGAAACATATCACATACGGTTTTTAATACAAACCGTCAGTGATAACTTCATTATCACAGATGGTTTTTAATACAAACAATCTGTGAAATATCACACTGTGATGTCTCTATTATCACAGACGGTTCTTATCTAGAACCGTCTTTGATACTTCACAGATGGTTTGTATTAAAAACTGTCTGTAAATATATCACAGACGGTTATTCGTATGAACCGTTTGTGATACTTACAGCACAGACGGTTCTTAAGAACTGTGATTGATATAAGCGTCTAGTTTAGCTTATTTTGTAGTAGTGACAGAGTCGTGGCTCGCATGTGGGCAGGGATGGAGAGATGTCGCAGTGTGCGGCAGGGAGAAAAATTCGCGGGTGGCTAGAGGATTTTTTTTCTTCCCTAGGGATTTCATGCGGATCAAGCCGGAAAAACTCACCCCTGTAAATGGGCCTTCTAGCTGGCCTAGAGAAACTTTCCCTGTGGGACTGCAGTCCCGGAATTCAGCGGGGATCCCGGTAGGAATAGAGGTTTGCAAACAAGGCATAAAAAGTTACTAGTTTACCCGTGCATGTGATTCCGTGAGCCGTTTACACAGAGATTTGGTGATGACTTTTTTTAACTCAAGAAGCTTTAGGCTTCATTAACCAATATTAGGATTACAATTAGCATCAACACACGCTGTTAAGAATTTTAGTACAAACATTAAGCCACATGCACCGGTAAGATGACGAAACAGCCTGTTTTGCGTATAAATGAGCAACTGAATTTGCACATCGCCGCACAAAACGAAGCTTACACTCAGTGGCGGAACTGGGGGGCAGCAAGGGCACGGCCCCCTCCCCCCAAGCGGCCAAATTGTTTTGGACCCCCCCTCAGCAGCTCAGCCCAGCACGAAAGTAGAAACGTCGTAGAAAGGAAACATCGTAGACTCAGCGCCTCGCGTAGTCGCGTGACTCGCCAGTCGCCACTCGCGTCGCTTCCAGTTCTCTGCGCGATCAGCGGACGGCGGCGGAGAGCGTCGAGGCGTCGCCGCGTCAGGCCGCCAATCACCATCCCATCGGCCGTATTTGTCTGGGCCCCCCTTTATCATTTTGCTGGTTCCGCCACTGCTTACACTCTTGAAAACCCCTGCTAAGCTGCTCTATATCAGCCAAAATGGGCGTGATCTCTTGTGTCCCAGGTGACCTGAAGGATTAAACTTTTTTAGGCGACCCAAAGATTAATTTGTGAAAAATTCGGTAGAAATGGGATTTCAGGAATTCGCATAAAACTGCTACTATTTCCACAGTTGTCGTAGACAGCGACTTATCTAAGTTCTCGTATAGACTTATGGAGTTTTCTGACTTTCTGTCAATTTAGAAGAGCACAACTTCCTGCACATTTCTTGCAAACAATAATTACTATGGTACAATTCTTTTTCTGCATTTTACATATACCTTTTTCATCATTCACTAATCATCCTGTTACTGAGAATGGCGGGAAGTGATAGAAATATAAACTTTTTCTGGTAAGATTTTTTAGCAAAAGAGGTGTTTGTACAATTCTACTTTGTAGTTGTACCATAGACTAATAAAAAACACAAACACCTATTTTTGTAACTAAAAACACGAACACATGTGCATAAGTAAAGGCCCTATTGTTTTGACTGTGGTTTATGGGCCTGTTCTTTTCCTTCGAAACTGACGGCTTTTGGTTTTGCTACAGTACCTAATTTTCAAACAGAGTATAACTTTAAGACGGGATCTACAAGTTAAACGATGTATACGTTAAAAGCCCAACATCTGTACCATCCAAAATCGCAAGTGAGTATCTCTCTCTGTAATCTGTACCGTAAACAGCCAAATTTCAAAAATTTCAGCCATAAGTCATAAGTCGCAGCCGTTGCCAAAAGCCATGTCTTTTGTCTGTGCTTTTTAAAACGGTAGTGTATAGCAGAAATATTGACATGAGTGATGTATATGATTTTGAGTTTAAAAAATTATTTGAAGAATTTATTTCATGAAGCACAGCCCAAAAGTTAGATCATTCTTAAGATCTTAAAGAATCAATTCAATTCTTGGACAGGCTAATATTTGGGCCAAGCCTTCCGGATCTAGCTGAATGGGCCGCACCTGCGATGGCTAAAGAAAAGAGGACTCGTCCCAAAAAATACTACGGAGTGGAGTCGGCAGGGCATTGTGACGACCGGCCGGAATTGAAATCCCTGAACCATTGAACCGCTAAACAAGCACCAATTCGTTACTGACTGATAGTCAAATAGCTTTTCATCGTCCGTCACTGACCTATGACATCTTAGAGAAGTACCTGGCAGTAGTTTTCTAAAGCAACGAGTCCATCCTACCCTAAGAGCAACTTCAGCAGGACCCCTACTTGAGCCCTCATCCTACTTTTGAGGGCCGAATGGCAAAAAAACTCACTCCAGCAGGGCCCCTACTTGAACCCTCAAAAGTAGGGGGCCCTCAAATCTCCCCCTCGAGCCCTCGTTCCTGGGGGGTCTGGAGGGAGCCCCTACTTTTGAGGGCTCAAGTAGGGGCCTGCTTTGAGTGAGTTTTTGTCCTCGGCCTCAAAAGTAGGATGAGGATGAGGGTGGGTCCTATGTGTCATCCCCTCTAAGAATGAATTTGAGGGTCCTGTTTTGAGGGCTCTTACTGGAGTGTAGCTCAAAAAACAGAGCCCTCAAAAGTAGGGAGAGCCCTGTTTTGAGGGCTACTGCTGGAGTTGCTCTAACTCTTTTCGAAGTACAATTAACATCCTCAATTATGAAACCATTAATCGCCTCCTCTCCTAAACCACCCTCTTTCTTGACTGACGTGGCAGAAGCCTATGTAGATATGCCTGCTTATTCGGCTAATGAATAAATTTTGGTTCTTCTAGCTACCAGCCTTTAGAAAGGGTTTTCTCACATCGTGTCAAATGGATAGGCCTGCACCGTGTCTATGAGTGTGATCCACATCTGGGCCTATAGGATCTAATGCCCTAGCTACGTTGCTGACAACCACATAGTACCCTTACGATGGTGATACAGATCAACCAGCGGTAAATACCGATTAATGTGCGAATAGCCTAATCTTTTATAGTACCACCCATGAAATTTTGCAAACCGATATGATTTGATCGAATTGCAAGATCAACACCTTCACACAAACTAAGAATTGGAGTATCTCAACTTACACACAAGATGATATCTTCTCTCTTGCCGAGTAACTCAAAACCCTAATCTTCTCTCTCGGCATCTCTTCTCTCCCTCACGACAACTCTCAAATCAACTCAAGAACACTCACGAACATGGTGCCAAGTGGCTTTTATGTTTTCTTTCATATTCTAAACATAATGATCTAAACCTAAGTTACATGGGGGTATCCCCTGGCCTTATGTAGGCGTCTCAAGTGGCACAACCATAGCAAAAACTCATACATGACAACTTGATTGAAACCTACTCCTATATCATACGTAACAAGAAAAGAACTCAAACTCAATAAAAAAATAGATCTAGACTCTATCTCTAAGAAAGGAAACAAATCAAGATGGACTCATATTTATCCTAAACACTGACATGAATTTATACGAATCCAATCTGGATGCAACTACTTGAAGAAGTTGCATTCCCCATTGTTTCTGGCTTGAAGTGGATTCCTGGCTTGAATTGGGGTTCTGGCTCCTTTATTTCTAGCTCAACCCTTGGCTTCCCTTTCCTTCACGTTTTGCACGGCAAGCAAAGAGAGTTTGGCTCGGCTTCAACTTCTGGCTCAATTATTTATCCTAGATTGGCCTCACATGTCTGCCCCCTTGTATCTAACTTGGCTTCCCCCCCCCCCCAACTGAAACATGATTGCTTTCCTTTCCTCTTTCCTGGCTTGGCCAAATTGGTTTCCAAATTGGACTCCTTTCCTTTTTTTATTTCTTCCTTTCCAAGCCAACTCATCCTTTCCTTTTCTCTCCACATGGTTTCTACTTGGTTTGCTAGTGTAGCATGCGCTTCCCTCCCAATTTGGGTGAACCTTCTTTCTGGCTCTTGATGCCACGCGGCTTCCTTCTTTCTTGGCTTGAGCCGCACAAGTCCTTGGCTCACGTACATGCACGACTAGCCCCATGGTTCCCCCTTCTTTCTTTACCCTCAAGAAATAATGGTGGCTTGGCTTGTTTTCTTGGCTTGCTAGCGTGGCTTCATTCTTGGCTCTTTCTCCACACACAAGAAAGAGTTCACATGTGAAAGCATCTAAACCCCTAAAAATTATTTTGGTAATTAATGACAAAATATGAATATGTGACTAACATGTTTGTCGAGTATTTAAAAGGTTTAGTCTCGATGACGAATGTGATAACCTAGAGATGTATGCTAAAGGTTAACATGAAGATCAATATAGTCCAAGACAAATGTATCAATAACCTAGGATTTTTTTGTTTTTACCGATCTTAGGAGAAAAAGGTTGAAAGACCAGATTCCAAGTTAGATGTTGTAGTATTAAGAGGGATCATGACTAGTAAATTGATAGCATATTCTTGTGCCGTTGGATCAACTAAGGATCATGCATACACTTAGAATTTAAATTGAAAGCCAACTATATATTTTTAGAAAATTGGTAGTATCGAAGATTACTTAGTGCTATTACCGCATTACAGTATGATTGGGTGGTAGTGCGGTACTACCGCACCTCAGTCGGACCAAAATTTAGTTGGTTGTATGTAATTTCCAGAAAGGCAAGTAATGCACCTCAAACACCTCATTTACTCCATTTGCATCATTTGAGGTAGTTGAGCCAAATTCAAGTGTACTCATTCTTATATTGATCTTTGGCACTTGGTTGCCTTCAAGCAAAACTTGTGATTCATTACTCTTGGTACTTATTGGCACCTAGACGGTTTGGAGGTGGTTCACGTGGTGATGTCTTTAAGAAGATTGTGAACAGACCCGGCGCCAATTGTGAGTAACTCTAGATGATCCGGATTGGGTGAATGCAATATATGAAGAGCTAAACAATTTCACCCAAAGTGACGTTTGGACATTAGTATAAAGACATAAGTAGCATAACGCAATTGGCACAAAATGGGTCTTTCGCAATAAGCAAGATAAAAATAGAGTTGTGGTAAGGAATAAGTCAAGTTTAGTCACTAAGGTTATACTCAAGTCGATGGTTTAGATTATGATGAAACTTTTGCTCCCGTAGCTAGACTTGAGTCTATTCACATATTAATTACTTTTGCATCAATTTTTGATAATAAATTATTTTAAATGGATGTTAAAAGTACTTTATTAAATGGAAAAATTAGCGAACTTGTATATGTTGAATAACCCCGAGTTTTGAAGATCCTAAAAATCCTAATCATATGTATAAACTCTCGCTATATGGCTTAAAACAAGCTCTTAGAGTAGGGTATGGGCACCTTCGATATTTTCTACTCTCTAAAGAATTCAAAATTGAGAAGGATGATACAATATTGTCATAAAAATTATTCATGATAATTTTTTTGTATGCCAAATTTATGTTAATGATATCATATTCGGGTCTACTAATCAAGACTTCTGCAAAGAATTTGGTGATATGCTATCTAGAGAGTTTGAAATATCCATAATCGGAGAGCTAAGCTATTTCTTTAGACTCCAATCAAGCAACTTAAGGACGGGACATTCATAAGCCAAACGAAGTATGTGAAATATTTATTCAAGAAGTTTGGCATGGAAGATGCAAAATCCATTAAGACTCCCATGGTGACAATTGGACATCTTGATCTCAACGAGGGAGGTAAACTAATAGATTTAAAGATTTATAAATCCACGATTGGTAGTTTGCTTTATCTTACCGCAATTAGATCCGATATCATATTTAGTATTTGCATATGTACACATTTTCAAGCATCACCAAAAGAGTGTCATTTGATGACCATAAAAAGAATTCTAAAATATTTAGAGCATTCCTTTAGCATCAGCTTATGGTATCCTAAAGGTGCTAAATTTGACTTAATTGAATATTAATATTTAGATTATGTAGGTTGCAAACTGGATAGAAAAGGCATCTTAGGAAGTTCTCAATCGTTAGGATGGTGTTTAGTTTTATGTTCATCCAAGAAACAAAATTCCGTAGCCCTTTTCACTACCGAAGTTGAATATGTTTCCACTGGTAGTTGTTGTGCCCAATTGCTATGGATGAAACTTTGATGGATTATAGGATTAAATTCGATAAAATGTCTCTTTTGTGTGATAATAATAGTGCCATGAAAATAGCCAAAAACTCGGTCCAACACTCAAGAATCAAACATATAGATATACGCCACCACTTCTTGAGAGATCATATGAGCAAGGAAGATATAGTCAATAGCCACATTCAGACTGAAAATCAATTAGTGGATATTTTCACCAAATCATTAGATAAAAGTCACTTTTGCAAGTTGAGAAATGAATTAAATGTTATAAACTACTCAAATGTTGCTTGAACTCATGCCTCATGTTATTCGTGCACATTTGGTGTTATTGGTGTTTTTGAGAAAAATATGTTCATATTATTTCCAATTCCTTCTCAAAAATCTCTATGTTCATAAAAACTATGTTTTTGGATGTTGTTTGGCATGATTAATGCATAATGATCCTGAATAATATTTGTTTGAGTGAATAACTAGGGATCATTTGCATATTTCCCAAATTTTCCAATCTCTATCCCAGCAGAATCAGGGAAATTGAAACTATCGGTGTTGTTCCAGTGGTACTACCGTGTTGTGGTACTACCAACTTTGAACTTGCAGTACTACCGCCGTTAAAATCGCGGCACTACCACATCGGTTAGTGAATGCATTAACTGCCCTTCCATCTTATCTCTTTGTGCGGTCACACTGGTTTATTTTCCTCAACGCCGACCCTCTCTCTCCCAAAAATCCCCAAACTTTTCCCTACTTGAGATCTTTGGATTTCCGTGAGATATCTTCAATCCCTATTGATTCCTTGGCATCTAAGGGTTAATCTCCTTCAAAATCATAGTAAAGGCTCCTCTAAATTCCCTCTTTTACCTTGCTCTCAAACCCTAAGTCTAAATAGGCTTTTTTGTTGAATGTGGATGTTTTTAGTGTGTTTAACTTGGGCAAAATGCTAAATCTAGTGTTTGCAATGCTTGTGCATCCATTCCATGGATTCAATCCATGAGAAACACTAAGAAAATTAAACCTTGCTTTGCCCTAGAACTTGTTCAGAGAAAGTCGTACTATCGCTCATCATGTGCAGTACTACCACAGTGCAGTCGTACTGACAATTGAACGGCGGTACTAGCACAGCCTAGTACTACCACCCTATGAACGTTGGTACTATCGATTTTTCTGACAAATTAGACACCTAATTCCATTCAACTTTGAACCTATTTTGGATGAACTCTAACTACTCCTTATGATCTTTCTCTCTTGTTTGAAGATGTCTTGGACTAAAAATACCACTTGCATGTTCTATGGTACTCCGAGATCTAGAACAATCCTCCCCAGTCAAACTTCCACATCTCCTCAGTTGCAACATGTACAAGCTTGGTATTATCTTGGTATTACTAAATCTTGTCCACGGTAAGGAATTGTTAAATCTTGGTATTATCTGGCGTGTTCAGAGGGGAACTGACATTGATATATGGTCCCATAATTGGATCCCTCGGGAGGGATTACCCTGTTCTTTGGGACATCGGAGAACATGGGGATTTCAAAGGTGAATGAGTTGATCAAGACTGTGACACAGGGTTATAGGATGAGAATTTGGTCTGGGCACTATTCTTTGAGGTTGATGCAAATGATATTCTCCAAATCCCTCTCGTTGCAGGTGAATCTTCTGATTACATAACCTAGAGCTACATGAAGAATGACAAATTTTCAATCCAGTCGGCTTATCATCTCAAAGTTCAGCTTAAGAGGACTTCCCAATTGGTTGTGACTTCGTCTTTTCCAATCAGGAGCATCAAGGTTGGCTAGCTTTATGGGAGGTGGATGCCCCTAGTAAGTTTAAAGTTCACATTTGGCAGATTCTGAAGAATGGCATTGCTGTGGGGACTAAACTACAGCGTTGATGCATTAAATCTGGGGTCTAGTGTGTGGCTTGTGGATAGGAGGAGAAATCCCTGCATCGCTTTTGGAATTGTCCCCACTCCAAGGAGGTTTGGCATTTAATCTCTGCTTCAAGAGGCTTTAAGGTGAAATTACCGCAAGATGACACGGTCGGTGACCCTTTTTTGGCCCTTTGGATGCTGGATTGGATTGCCAAATCAAACTGTGATATCCTTCAAACAGCTTTCACCACAATCTATGAGATTTGGTGATCAAGGAATGAGGCAAGAGAGTCTAGAAGGCTGGATGATCTGGAGTCAATTGTCAGACGCGTTGGCTTTCTTGTTGATGAATGGGTGGGCCTCAGACTTTTCAATCCACCTTCATGTTCAAGGCCATCAGAAAAGTGGAAATTGCCCGAAGTACGTTGGGTTAAAATCAATGTGGATGGGGCGTTCAATCAAGTTGAGAGTTGTGGTGGTGTGGGTGTGGTCATTCGTGATCACCATGGGCTGTTCCTTCCGGGAGCATCTCATTTTTTGTGCACTGTAGCTCATCCAGAATTGTCAGAGTTATTGGTTTGTAGAAGGGCTCTCAAGTTTGCATGGGAACTGGGACTCCGTCGAGTGAATTTAGAAATGGATTGTTTGTTAGTTTGCCAGAAACTCCAAGACGAAAGTCTGGATTGCTTGGTCTATGGCCCAGTGGTAGAAGAGATCAAGTAGAGCTTGTTTATGTTGCAAGAACACAGGGTAGTGTGGGTCAGATGGGTGGTTAATGAAGCTGCTCATGCATTTTCTAAAGCTAGCTGCCAGTTGAAGTTAGTTTCTTCTTGGTTAAATGTTCCTCCGTCTTTTGCTTTAAGGTCTTTACAAGCAGATTGTACTGGTGCTGAGCATTTGAGTTGAATGCAGCTAAGTTTTTCTCGAAAAAACTATCCAAGCTTCAGGGGCTATCCTAGAGGTAGCTCAAAAGGCAAGTGAAGATAGGGGAAAAGCATCTGCTCCTAACACTGAATCAGCAAATGAGAAGAGCTCATCCCAGGAGGAAAGTGAATTTGATGAAAAGATGAAAGAACTTGAGGAGCAACCATTTAACCTGAGGACGATCACTAGTGATGAATACACCATCCTACGTCAACAAAATCAGTTTGTCCTACCAAGGACATCTACAGATCAAAGGTTTCACACTAGCTTTCAGTAGATGGTGTACGGTACAATAGATGTGTGGCCCCCCACAGGTAATTCACTGATCACAAATATGTGGATTGGGCACATCTGGACCCTCTAGACAAGTATGAAGAAGCATATCAGCTATTTCAAAGGGCTGGTATTTAGGACCTTGTTGCTCTAAAATGTGACTACAGTGAGGAGATCACCCGGCAATTCTATGCCACATTGTATGTACCTCCAGATTTCTCTTACATGACATGGATGATGGGGACTACCTATTGGAATGCCAAAAGAACAAATTTGAGCTAACTCTAAGGACCAGGTCAGGTAGGTATGAGAAAATCTATGATAGACCTGCACTATTAGTTCTATCCTGGACAGAGTATTATGGTGGAAATGTTAGGTATACCCCAGGCAAGCTAGCCGGTCTTCTTCCTCTTTCCAGCCTAGTCAATAGAATCATCAACCACACCATTCTCCCTAAGAGTGGGAACTTTGATGCCATCAGAGGACACACTTGGAACATAATTGATAACATCATGCGTGGCAGGAAGTCTGATGTGGTAGAACTCATCATTCAGGAAATTGCTTCTTTTAAGAATGATCGAGTCAAAAGAATAGACTATGCTCTATCTCATATCTACTTTACAATTCTCCATATTCAAGAAAATCAATTGAAGACCAATGCAACGCTTACTTCCATTAATTCCAGTGTGACTTCTCTTAATGAGAGGGTCATCTCCATTGAGCACACCTTGCAAATCCACCTTCCCCCATTCGTTATGGCCATTGTCACTGTCGTGACCCATCTCTACAGGAGTAGGCCCTTTTAAATATTTTGATGCTAAAGGGGGAGAAGAAAAAGAAGGCGCAAATGGGAAAGCAAAGAAGAAGAAAGTCTTGTAAATGTATCTACTATATAGTACCTATATATGATATGTTTCTATGAACTGTGTCTTGTAATGTCATTAACTTTGTCATAATATTATGTTATGTGCTATGTGGACATGTTATGTAATGTGTTGAACTTGGTAATTGTAACATCCCAAAAATTTAAAATTTGAAAAATATGAATTTCTTGAATTACTTTCGCAATATATTCTATTTAAATTTGGATTTTATGGTATTTTCCTGGGTTTGGTTGAGATTCCATTAAGTTGAATAAATTCATAAAAGACAAAAACAAGCATTAGTAATGCCAAAAAGGGACTATGCAAATAATGGAAAAAAAATTTAAAATGCGAATCTGAATAGATGATCCAGAAAAGAGAGGAGAGAATTGGCCTAAAATATAAAACCCTAATTCTGTAAATGGTGATATAAATAACAAGGGAGTAAATACTTTAAGAAAGTCAACAAATGTGGATATATACATAAATAAATAAGTACATGTGTATTTCATAAAATATGGCACCTATAAAATTTATATTAAAAAGAAAGTACAGAAATTTATAGGAGTGAGAAAGAGAGCAAATAAATTGGAATTGTATACATGTATGAAAATACAAATGCCTAAACTAAAAATAAAAGGAAAAGAAAAAGAAAGAAATAGGAAAAGTGCAGTGGCCGCCACGCCGCCCGGCCCAACTCTTCCGGCGCCTCCCCCTCGCTTCGTCTTTCTGGCGCGCGGGCCCCGCCTTCCACCCGCCCCGACTCCCTGCCAGCGGATCCCGCGCCCCTGCCCGCGTCTCTCCTCCTGCTGCCGCGTGGCGCGCGGGCTTCCCGCTCGCCGCGCCCCTTTTCTCGGCGCGTGGCCCGTCTCCACCCGCCTTCCCTCTCGGCGGTCGGCCCCGACCCGCGCCGGCTCCTTCCCCGCGCGCCGCTCCTCTCTGCGCGGGGGCCGTGCCTCATCACTCTGCGCGCCGGCCCGCGCCCCAGCTCCCTTCCTCTGCCGCGCGGGACCGCTTCCCCTCCCTCTCTCTTCCTTCTTCCTCCCCCGTGGCGCGCGTGTTCTGCGCGCGCAACTCTCCGCCCGTGGCGCCCATGCAACCGCGTCGCCACCGATTTCTCCTCCCGCCCCGGTTTCTCATGTGCCCCACCGTCTCGCGGCCTCCCACGTGACCATAAGAAGCTCTGCGCCACCCTTTTTCCTTCCCCGTTTCTCCTCCTGTCCCTTGCCGCGAGCCCGCCGCCACTGCCTCGTCGCTGTCCCGGTGCTCCGGTGCGTTCCCTTTCAATCCAAGCACGCCGCCTGGTTCTCCCGAGCCTCTAGTCCCTTCCCTCCGGTCTAATTGGAAAACCGTGCGCCGAGCTCGCCGGAATCCGCTTTTTCCTCACCGCCGGCCGAGTGCGCCTCCACCGCCGCCGTCCCCTCCACAGTCGAGCTCCCTCCGATTCCTCGCGGTGGGAGCGACTCCTCGACGTCCCGGACTTTCGCCGACGGTCACTGGAGCCCCTCGTCCACCCTAGCTCGTCGGCACCGTGAGCTCCCCCGCGCCGCCGCCCGTGCAAGCCGCTGGCTCGCCGTGGCCTCTTCTCCGCTCGGCCAAGTCCTCGGTGAGCTTCCCCGTGGCGCACTCCTGCTTCCCCGCCCTCCTAATTTCACTCTCTCCTACTCCAGAGCCGGCGCCCCGACCGGTCCCTGCCTCCGGCCGCTCGCGCCGACGCCGGCCACCTCCGACGCCACCACAACCCGTGACACCACCACCGAAGGCTTCACCATCCACAGGGCAACCCATTTTGCCTGGTACCGCAACCTCCCCGGCCACTGCCCGCCGCTAGCAAGGTCAGTTCCGAGCGCCGCCGCCTTGCTCTGTTTCAAGCCAATCCCAGCGCATCACGTTATTCTGTTTACTCCCCCCCCCCACACACTAATCAAGCAACACCCGAGGCCCCAGCTGCTAGCGTGTGCACTCGATTAACCGACCGGCCGATTCCCTCTGGTCGCATATTAGATGTAGTTTTTTTTAAACCTTTTTGCCAGCACAACCAGTGAAGGGAAAAGCAAATAAAAAAATCTGAGAATAATTAATAAAAGATGCTAAAAATTTATTAGAATATAAATGGAATGTTTATTGAGGTATAAATACCCATTTAAAGGCATCAATAGAATATGGTTTTATTTAATGTCCAAGTAAGGATCCTAACTGAAAATATATCCAAGTTAAAGTTAGGTGAAGTTTAAATAAATAAATTGAAGTGCAAATTAAAAACATAAATAAAATATGATGTAGGGATAAATTAAGTTAAACCCTAGTCTTAAGATTCATGCAAAATAAAGATGCTCTTGATCATAATTAAAACATATGTTCCATATTTAACATGCTGACATCTAATAAATCTCAGTGATGAATCTTATTAAATAAGAACAATGGAATACCACCTTGTACAAAGATCTCTGCATAGGTAAATGAATCCAAATATCGATAAAAGAGCATTAGTAGGGGGTGGTCTAAAGAAATAAAACCTAAGCCATTGTATATTAGTGGGTATTGTAGGGTTGACCATAGCATGATTTAGACAGTAAACATTATCTCTATGCCCCAAACAATCAAGAGAACCATTTTTGACTATTAAATGATTGGGTATAAGGCCACTAGTATATGGACTAGTTATCACATATGAATAATTAATGTGATTTGCCTAAAGGAATTCAAAGGTTAAAATACTCATTAAGGTCAATACTAATTAAGGGCAATAATGAAGAAAATCTCCTTTGGTTAAATGATCAAATTTAATAAAGGCTACCATTAATTATAACTAAAATCTATGCCCAATATTCAACAAGCCTTTACCTTAACTAAATTTTAGCCGTAAGATTATGCTAAATAGCAAATATTGAAGTATGACCTTACATACTCAGCTTTGCCAGATAACTAAATTAGAATTAGAAATAAAGTTAAGCTTAATAATAACAAAGGTGCAAATAAAATGGTAATGGTACTACTAATTAAATCTTGACACTAGCTTTAGTACATAATAGTATTAAGCATAAGTGTATATACAACAAGTTAGGACCCATATGAGTGGATCCTAATTCAACTTAAATTTAGCCTAGCTATGAATGAAGATACATAAAATATGAAAATGGGATTATTAGAGATTTAAATTCTAATTAATTACCATATAAGAATAGATATTGAGCCCTTGCTATTTATCTTAATCTAATTAATAGTGAAAGCCTATATCAGAGATTAGTCTAAGAACTAATAAAGATATCCAAATGTTATAATACCTTCGACTAAAAGATTTATAGAATAAGTACAGATCTCATCCATCAGTCCAGTTTGCCTTTACCATAACCTGAGTTGCAAGGAATGCATACCCTAAAGATAGAATTTGTCCACTAAACTCCTGCACCAGTCTATAGGTCTAACCTGACTCATGGAACTTCCTTGATAAATAACAAAATAATAAAAAGAGAATATTAATAAAAAGATCAAGTTATCGTATGCTATTACCAACCTTGCCTCAACTCACCAAATCACCCATTAACTCGTAATAAAACTAAGTTGAGTTTATTCGGATTTATTTGGATCTTTTTGAGTTATTTGCTTTATTTGGATTCAGTCGTTTGTCACGTAATTAGAAATCGGGAGTCGTGAAGATTCAATGGATCAAGCGAGATCAAGCTCGAAGTGAAGATAGAGACCAAAAGCTCAAGAGAAAGCATTGTGTGAGCTCAAGACAGCCGTAAACCGCGCCAGGCGAGTCAATACTTTGATCATGTTGAACCTACATTTTCTGCAAATTATTTTGTTTAAATTATCAAATTGCATGCTGTTAATTTATATGCAAATCCATGTTTAATTTAGAATTCTAGTTAAATGCCTATTGTCTAACTTGGTTAATATTGCCCCTCCTTTGGAATATTTGAACATGAGAACTTTGTCACCCTAGAAAAATTATAATAGTAACCTTTGGAAAATAAGTCCCTAAATATATGACATGCTTAGTATTGTTTAGATACTCATGGCGCGAGCGCGTAAGCATCACTTTTAATCCTGAGAAAAATTGGTTGGGCAGTCATGGTGGGAATGACTGGTATCCTTTGATATGGTTATTTTTATGCTCTCAAAAATTCCAACTTGCTTAAATATCTGAGCGGATGGCTTGGGGACTGGTATGTGGTGCGGTGGGAGCACAAATTATGGAGTGTGGTAGAACCACTCAGATAATACTAAGGACTGAATCTTGTGATGACCTCCTGATGTAAAATAGTACAACCACAAGTCTATAATGGGTACGACCTAGCTGAATAACTTGCAAGGGTTTAGTTCATATATCACCGAGGAAAGTGGGTGCCAGGGTGTACTGGTTTACTCACGATGAGGCACAGGGTGTCTTGTACTCGCACGCGCAAGAGGGCTTCGATTGTGGTGGTGTAACCCTTCAGCGGTGAAACCTCAGCGTGGGTGGTGTCTAGCTAGATCGGAGTAAGGTAAAGGCTTTGTGATAAATTATCTAGGTCTCATGCCTAAGGAAGCATGTTGGCAACAAAGATAATTCATCTCTTGTGGTGAAAGTGTACAAACTCTGCAGAGCCAAAACTATTCGAATAGCCGTGCCCACGGTCAAGGGCGGACATGGGAACTTACTCGAGTTAGTTCTATTTCAAAAACAACTTTGTGGGTGGAAATGGAAAAAGTGAAGGGCAGTGGAAAGCCTTGAGTTGAATTGTCCTGGGTGTCGTCCCAGTGGTAAGTTAAGCGGCTATAACGCTGAAAAAGGTTATGCGGTGTGATGCCGTATGTATGGAAAAATTATGGAGATATTAGGCATATGGTGTGATGCCATATGTATCGAAAATCATGTTAATATTCCTTGAACATTATGATTTGTTCCAAAGCTGCTAGGTCTCAGGAAATTTTAAGTAATTGTATTCAAAAGCACTTTTCGCAAAATAAAACAACCCGAGCCTCTCCTTTGTTAAGCCATGCATACTATTTATTTGCATTCTATGTATTGGCTCGCGGAGCACGGGGTCGGAGTGCTCACGCTCGCTTTTACGACAAAATTCAGAATCAGGAAATCAAATCACCTCACCTCAGCAACAAGATTGGACAAGCTGGCCAAGAAGATGAAGATGTCAAGGGCTAGGTCGCGAACCTCCAGGTTGGCTGCTGTGGGCATGTCTGAAGGTCCCACCTGTGTGCTTCGTTCTTCCGCTGCAATTTATTGATTTCGCCTAATCGGCTCATGAGTAAGTCTACTATTATATTTATGCTTCCGCATGATATGTATTTTTGATATTCATTATCAGAATCGTGAGCACTATCTACTAATCCAGGGAATAGTGCGGTGGAATCACAGAGGGTGCCGGATATTAATATCTGGGTCCCTACAGTAATGTGGTAATGTTATTCTCTATTTCTATGAATTGCAATCTCTATCTTATTTGGTTTGATTGTGGTATGATCAATTCTCTCAAGTTCAATGAACAAAAGAAGCTCCGCCAAAAGGTATTTTCCATATATATATATATATATATATATATATATATATATATATATATATATATATATATATATATATATATATATATATATATATATATATATATATATATATATATATATATATATATATATATATATATATATATATATATATATATATATATATAATATCTCTACATGTGCTTACAAAGCAACTTCTCAAATCTACATGCACATGTTCAGGGGAGCCTTCTTTGAAACAACATTAAAGCAAATAATTTTCAAACCTCCTTTGAGCCCATTGCAAGAATTACTTGCTTTTTAAAAGTCACAATAAAAATATACAACTCATTTTTCAACAAGAGGTATATTAAAAAATATATCTTTCATTCATGTTAGTTGGGTTGTCATCAATTAACAAAAGAGGAAGATTGAAAGCATCTAGGCCTTGTTTTCGTAATTAATGACAAAATATGAATATGAGACTAATATGTTTTTGCGAGTGTTTAAAAAGTTTAGTCCCGGTGACAAATGTAACAATCTGGAGATGCATGCTAAAGGTTAACATGAAGATCAATATGGTCCAAGACAAAGGTATTAATAACCTAGGATTTTTTACCGATCTTAGAAAAAAAAGGTTGGAAGACCGGATTTAGGTTAGATGCTGTACTATTAAGAGGGATCATGACTAGTAACTTGACAGCGTATTCTTGTGCCAATTAGATCAACTAAGGATTATGCATGCACTTATAATTTAAATTGAAAACCAACTATGCATTTTCAGAAAAAATCGGTAGTACCAGAGGTTACTTGACGGTACTATCACATTGCGGTATGACCGGGGTGGTAGTGCGGTAGTACCGCACCTCGGTCAGACTGAAATTTAGTTGGCGGTATGTAATTTCCAGAAAGGCACTTTTGGAGCATGTTTGCTCCTCTGGAAAATAGTAGTACCAGAGTATAATTGGTGGTACCACAAATCATGAGCAGTCCTACCGCACTCCAGAAGGACCGAAACTTGTATGGCAATACGTTATTTCCAAAGAGGGCCACTTTTGGTCCTCAAGAATAACGGTAGTACTATCCTAAGGAAACGGTACTACCATAATATTGGAACTATCGCACTTACAACAGTGGTAGTACCATGCCGCAAATATAATGGCTAGTTCAGAAACATTTAAGATGATTGTTATAGTTGTTACTGTGCAAGTGTGGTAGTACTGACCGATGAATAGTGGCACTACCATATTTGATGAAAATTCAGGGATTTACCCTCTAACAATTGAATTGGTTGGTGGGGGTATAAATTCACCCCCACTAGCTCAAGGACATGTAGAATTTACTTCATTGAATATCTTTGAGCAAGTAGTGCACCTTAAACATCTCATTTACTCCATTTGCATCATTTGAGATAGTTGAGCTAAATTCAAGTGCATTCATTCTTAGATTGATCCTTGGCACTTAATTGCCTTCAAGTGAAGCTTGTGATTCATTACTCTTGATGCTTACCAGTACCTAAACGGCTTGGAGGTGGTTCGCATGGTAATCTCTTCAAGAAGATTGTGAAGAGATCCGGTGCCAATTGTGAGTGACTCGGTGTTCACCATCTCCGGAGTGGAGGAAGAAAAATCACTAGTGGAATAGAGGAGCAAGGCTTATTTCGTGGAGCTGGTCCAATTCGTTTGAACTTTTCTCAATGTGGACTAGTGAAGATCGGCAAGTCTTCGATACCATGTCAAAATATAGCATGTCTTTATTTGGTTATTTCTTTATCTCTACTTTTCGTATTTACATTTCTAGCAAATTGAATTTGTCATATCTTGTTAAGTTAGAATTTTTTTGGTAGAGACTTGGCTAGTGGTGCCTTAGCTTTATTAGAATTGTGTAGGTTTTGAATCACAATAAAAATCTTGCCATCTCTTAATTTGTAGAAATTAGTTTTAAGAAAGCAAGAAATTTTAGAATCTCCTATTCACCCCCCCCCCCTAGTCGGTTATCCTTGATCCTACAACATGGGCAACCCCCTCTTTGCACCTTATAGCCAAGTCCCCCTTCACGCTCGCATGTTCTCCTTCAACGTCATGCAGTTGTCTTGGATCACACGCCCCCTTATGCAGCTGGACACATGGAACTTCTCTTGGCTTCTTGTGAGCTAGGGTTTGGTTCCCCCTTCCTTGACCAGCCTCCCTCACCTCCCTCTCGGCCAAAACGGACTCCCATATTTTTCCTTGTTGCAAATCAACACCAATCAGAGATGTAACTCCAATTGGTAACTTGGAATCACAATTCAAAGCAATATTGGTACTTGGTGCCACATTATATAGTGTCATAAAGGAAGATCCGGTGCAAGTGAGCCTCAATAGGTGGTGTCAAATAGCATCTAAGCAAAGGGTGTTCATTATCGATGTCAAGGCGGCCCATCGTGATAGTGATAGACTACATACCGCTAGATGATGGCCATAAGCCCAATCAACTGTCTAGATTATGTGTAGGTCAACAACATGTCTAGCTAGGTATCCAATGGTTTGTGAATGGGGAGGTCAAGCCTACCTTGAAGGATGGACCCCCACTATCGTGGGTTGCCTTTGCACCATCTTCCGCTTCAAGGACTTGCTAACACACATTTTTTTCTCGAACTCCGCAGGAGAGCTGCGTGTCATTTCATTAAGAAGAAAAATGATACAAAAGGGAGGGGAGGAAGAAACCCCCTCCCAGGAACCCCAAAAGGGGGCTTAACCAAAACAAAAGACTAGAAAACAAAGAAAAGGAAACACGACCAGAAGCCTAAAAAGCCAAGAACCTAGGAATCTTGGACCCACGACCTAGCAAGGAACTCATGCAAGGCTGAGGCCCCGCCAAACACCAAAGATTACTTTCATTGGCCACAGTTGGAGCAGCACCTCCACGACAGGCCTAGCACCTTCAAAAACACAAGCATTGCGGTGCTTCCATAGCTCCCAAGCTACTAAGATGATCAGACTATTGAGGCCTTTACGCGACTCCCTCGGAACGCCTTTGATGGTGCCGCACCACCAACCAGCGAAACGGGTATTGGATCTTTGAGGAGCAAAATTCAGCAGGCCCAACTTTTGAAAAATCAGGGTCCAAATCTGCCGGGCGAACACACATGAGATGAGGATGTGCTGAATATTTTCCTCGGCTGATCACAAAGCGGGCATCTTTGGCGGGTGAGGAGCCCACGCTTGCGGCGATCGGTGTCAACACCGGTTGTTAATAGCCAACCAAACGAAAAATTTACACCACAAGGGTGCCCAGCTCCTCCAAATACGCTTCCAAGGTGCGAACCTGATGCTTCCCAGAAAAAGGCATTGTACGCAGATCTGCTGCTATAAGTTCCAAAATTACTTAGCTTCCATTTGTGCTGATCCGGAACTGTAGGCTGCAAACACAGGTCATCAACCAGTCCCCAAATTAAAAGAAACTCCCTCAACACTTCTAAAGTCAAAGCGCCTCCAATGTCTGCAACCCAGCGCCTACTGTTCAGGGCCTGGGCCACCGTGCGTTGCTTTACCACTCTTTTGGAGATCAAACTGAAAAGATTGGGTGCGAATTCAAAGATTGTCCTGCCTTGCAACCATCTATCCGACCAGAATTTAGTTGACTCCCCATTGCCAATTGAAGTTTCAACAGCAACATTGAAGAGGGCCATGGCATTTTGTGGCACCTGGATTGGCAATCCCGCCCAAGATCGAGACGCATCAGTTTTTTGTGCCCAAAGCCAGCGAATGCGCAGTGCCCAACCAAGAACTTCTAAGTTATGAACTCCAAGACCACCATACTGCAGGGGGCGCATCACTTTTTCCCAAGCAACTAGACATTTCCCACCATTTGCTTGCTCCTGACCTTTCCACAGAAAGCCTCTGCGCCGCTTGTCAATTGCTTTGGTAACCCACTTAGGCAAGTCCATAGCGATCATGAGATAGATGGGGACTGCAGTTAAAACCACCTTAACCAAGATCAACCGACCAGCTCTGTTCAATAAGGGAGCCTTCCATCCCGGGAGGTAATCAGCGACCTTGTCAATCAAAGGGAGAAGGTCATTCTTGGTCGGCTTGTGAATTGTGAGAGGTAGGCCAAGATAAGTGCAAGGGAAATCCTTTAAGGCACAGGACAAAATATCAGAAGCATCCCTCAAATGATCCTCGGAGCAATGGATTGGACTTATAGAACTTTTGGACAAATTTGTCTTAAGACCAGAGGCATGACCGAAGGATTCCAGAAGCATCTTGACAGCAAGAAGATCATTCCTGTTAGGACGGATGAACAGCACCACATCGTCGGCATAAAAAGAAACTCTGTGTTTTGCATGTTGGACGGCTAGCGGCTGCAAAGAGATTTGTCATTGGTGGCTGCACCACCAAGGAATTGAGCCTCCATGACCAAGACAAAAGCATAGGAGATAGCGGGTCCCCTTGTCGCAGAGCCCGGAGGTGAGAAATCGACCACCGGTTCACCATTAACAAGCACCACGGTAGTGGAGGTGGACAGCGAGAAGGCATAAAAGGTTACACCAATTTCTTCCAAACCCAAATCTGCAAGACTGAAGAAGGAAAGACCGGAGACAGAATCAAAAGCTTTGGAGATGTCCACTTGAGGAGGAAATGGGGCTCTTTCTTCTGTAAAGGCATCTTGTCATTTGCTGTACTAGAAGAAAATTATCTTGAATACATCTTCCTTTGACAAAAGCACTTTGGCTAGTAGAAATCATGCTGGACAGCAGGGGAGCCAGTCGGTTTGCCATGAGCTTTGTCACCAATTTGGCGAAACTATGAATTAAGCTAATTGGCCTAAAATCCTTGACTTCAATTGCATCAATCTTCTTCGGAAGGAGTGTAATAAAAGCTGAGTTGAGGTGCTTGAAATTGAAGACATGGCCCTGCTGAATTGCATTAAGCGCCAACATCACATCACCTCTAATAATGTCCCAACAGGTTTTATAAAAACGACTGTGAACCCATCCGGCCGGAGCTTTATCCATCTTGAGATCCTTGATGGTTGACCACACCTCATCCAAGGAGAAGGGCTCATCAAGTAAGGACAGTCATCTTCTTTGCGGGGAAGAGCCGAGATCCAAGGTGTAATTCCTTTCATCATTTGCCCAAGCAACCGGTCATAGAACTCCCAAACAGCTTGAGACTTTTCATCCTGCAAGTGATGATCTGCTCACCAACCTTGAGCTTGCTAATAAAATTCTTCTTTTACGATACCTAGCTGCTGATGAAAAAGGAAGTGTTTGCATCTCCTTCCGAAGATAAAGAATTCGAGAGCGGAGGCGTGCGATGGTTCGCTCAAGGGAAGCCAGCCAAGACAATGGTGTTTCAGCTTTTTCTAAGCCACTCCTCTCCTCAGAGAGGTCCCGAGTGTCTCTGGCAATCTCGAGTCTATGCAAAATCTCTTTGGCCATACCAAGTGAGCAATAACATTTCCGACCTTGAGTTGACTCCACTTACAGAGGCCTTTCTTTGAGGCGCTGCAGCTGCGAGAAAAGACGCTCAACCGCGCAATTGGATGACACAGAGCATTCCAAATTTGTTGAACGACTTCACGAAACCCGGGAGCCTAGGCCAAAACTCTCGAAATGAAAGCGGCGCTTGCCTGGAGAACCGATCCTTAGACCAAGAATCAGGGGGCAGTGATCAGACACCACGGAAGCCGCACTCTGCAAAACTGAATCAGGGAACAAATCCTCCCAATCACAAAGAAGAAAAGCCCGGTCCAACCTAACTAAAGTTGGAGAGGCTCTTTCATTAGACCGGTATATTTGCGCCCAACAAAGAAATTTCCTTAACTTCAACATCATCCAGAACCTTCGAATCGCCCATCATAGCTCTATCCGGTTGGTGTTATTCTTGTCGTGACTTGATAAATTAGATTGAAATCTCCGCCACCAACCAGGGGACCATTGCAAAAGCACGAACATCCCTAAGTTCCTGCAGAAGCGACCTTATCTTCATCGACTTGAGGCCCATACACACTGTGAACCACCAATTGCGACCATCTTGTTGAAGGAAATGGACGAAGCAGAAAAATTGTCAACACGTGAGATAGTGGCTTGACACACGAGCCTTTCAAGCAATCAAAATTCCCCGAGAACCATTGGTGGCGAGCTGCAAATTTATCATAAGCCGAGCCTAAAAGGAGAGGAGAAAATCTTGGTTCGGATCAGCAATTTTAGTTTCTTGGAGACAGACGACATCGGCTTTGGCGGAGAGAACCATATCGCGGACAGAGTTGCGTCTATCTCTTTATTCAACCCCCGCACATTCCAAATCAAAATTGAGGAAGGATTCATAATGAGGAAAAGGAAGACGACCAAGGGTGGGTTGCTCAACAAAGAAAACAACTCGCGGACCTAACTTGATCCCTATCCTCAACCTTCCACCAAATAATGTCGCTAAAGCAACTAGATGATCATCGAGAGAGGATTCAAAACACTTACTATAATCATCCTGTGCTTTATGGCTGATTTTTTCAGAGCCGTTGAGTCCCAGACCTCTGATTACCCGTTTTTGAGCAGCCGAGACCACCGGACCTGGCGAGCAGGGATTCGCTCCGGCAATCCGTCTGCTACGCCGAGGAAGAGAATCAGGTGGAGCGCCCTTGGAGCGCCGCTTGTGAATGGTGGGCGGCTTGGGCAGCAACTTATCGATCTGCTTGGTGACCTTCTCCAGAAACTGATGGTGATCAACAGACTCAGGGCTCTGTAGGTGACCAGGAGGAGATCCCCTTGGAGGCGGCGAAGACGCCCTCATGCAAGCATGGCTATTGGAAAAGGCGGCCGGTGTCGAGGAAGGAGCACATGCTGCTGCCTCGGTCTGCTCAAACCTAGGAGGGCTGGCAACAAGATTAACAGAAAGATCATCTGATTGCTGCCGAGACAATCCTTTACCAGGACGCCGCCGAACGTAAACACATGAAGGGACAGGCCTAGCAAGAAGGGAAGGAGCGGCATCCGAAGAGTGCAGCTGAGAAGAACCTCCCACCATGGCATCTACCGAAACAACAACTTCAGCAGCGAAATCGGGAACCGGATGTTGCTGCTCTTGTGAATACTCCAAAGGCCCAGGAACAAGAGAAAGTTCAGCCGGCCCATCATCCGGGGGAACTCCCAGCGGGGGCTCAAACTCCGGAAGTTGGAAGCCCGGCCCAAGAGCAGGCTCGCAAGCCACCAGGACGGAAGCACGATCCTGGACAACTAGGGCTAGCTCACCAACGGTGGTGCATGAGGATGCAGCTTCCTTAGCCGCCCCCACCAAATCTTCTGCAGCTGTACCAAGAGATTTTTATCCAAGGTTGGGGAGGCAACGAACTCCTGGGGAGCGGCGCTGCAAGCCTGGCTCACGCCTAGAACGGCGGACACATCAGGCGCCTGGGAATCAGTCGTCTTGGCAAAAAATCTCTCCACGCGACCGGCCGGTAACGAAGCTTGGGAGGGCGAGCTGGACCCAGAGTGCACCTCACCCGGCGATGCTACCACGTGGCAAACTTCGGAAGAACGAGGTCCCAGCCGAGAATGCACCGGAAGCCGAGGACATGCGCCATGCGACGACGGAACGCCACCCGGTGACCCTGACGGAGGGCCAGCCAAAGGATCACGCCGGCGACGATTTCCTCTGCTGCTACTGTCATCCACATCCGGAGGAGGTCGAGGGAGTTCAACGGCCGACGAAGATGGAAGCATAGAAGTCTTGATGCTAATAGGGTAGGACAACGTGCGCTTCACCGGCTGCCCCTCTACACCAGCGAGCAGCGGTTCTTCAATGAGGAGTTCCATGGCGGCAGGGATGAGCTCCGGCCGAGAACACCAAGCCAGCAAACGAAAAACATCCCGACGATCACACGTATCCGGATGAAGATCCCGGATTAAGCAGACCTCATTGAGCAATTGTTTCACTGTCTCCACCTCCCAAGCGTGCGCCGGTATGCCAGTCAGCTCAACATCGACTGCGCAGGGCAGAGCCGCGCCGGTGGAGCCTAAAAACTGGGACCACCGCCTGAAGTGCAGCCTGAGGGAGGGGGTAACGAAAGGTTGTCCACCATTGTAAACGCGGGCTGCAGTGACTTCATCTGGCAGACAAAGGAGATAACTCGCCGGCGAGGAACGAAAAATCACCAGCGAGTCTTCAATAAGGTTGAACCTTCGAGAGATCGATCGAGAGCGATCTTGGCGGCGGCGGCGATCCCCACAACGGCGGCGAGAGAGCACGCGCGAGATCATCCTCTCTGCCCTCAAGTCTTGAAGAACGAACGATGACCCGTTGAGGTTTAGAACCAGAGGCATCGGCCGTAGTCGGGTCTTCATCAACACCAACGGACGACGAAGGTGGAGCCTCAGACCCAGTATCACCACCATCAGAAAGCGACCCGGAGGAAGAGTGACGCCCACGACCAGCAGAGCATCGACGACGAACTCGGCGCCGCGGTCTTTTGCGGCGACCCCCGGAAGAACCCTCTTGAGCGCCCGAAGCCATCACGACGGAACCAGCAGCCACTGGCAGAGCCGAACCAGCCGTAGAAGAATTCAGGTAACCCGGCAACTCAGGAGAGGGTTCGGGGACGACTTGACGCCACACCAACTTTGAAGGAAGCTGACGCGGCCGATGAGTAGCAAGTTGACGCGCAGCAGCCGCGCGGCGCGGGCACATATCAGAGCGGTGCCCAGGCGCCAAGCAATGGAAGCAACGCGTACGATGACGACAAACCGCGGCGTAATGGGATGTAGAGAGACAATTGAAACACTTTCCCACAAGGTCTTCAGGAACCGGACGGCGAGGACGACGAGAAGGACGTAGACGTCTCCGGCGGGCCTGCCGGCTCTCGTACACCTTCCACCCATCGGCAACAGGGTCATCCTGGCGCATGCAACGAGGCGCAGGCCGCACCGCTGTCCTCAGGGGAGGTGCACGCACAGCAGAGAAAGCTTGGTAGCAGCGGCCGCTTCGGAGATCAGCACATCACGAAACGACGCCGGGAAGGAAGTGCCGAGGCAAGCGCCGCCAAAGGAGGAAACCGGGCTGGAGACTCCACACTGCTCCTTGGACGGGCTGGAGTCACACCAACGTTGTGCCTTGGAACGTCCCGACTGAGCAGGGGGAGAGGGAGGAGAGCCAGGCGACTGGGAAAGAGGGGTGGCCCGCCTGGAGGAGGACGCGGCCGAGACGGTGGCCGCCAGACCCGGAGTAGGTTCCGGCGGTGGCCTTTGGAGGGTGGCGTCGGGAGGTGGAGGGGTGGGAGACATCCTTCGTCGGACTCACAACTCATGCCTCCTGGGACGATTATGTAGGAGCCATTGCCGTTGCCACTGATAGGAACCCTAGTCGCTAGCCACAACTTCATCAGTCCACTGTCGGCTCCTCTCCCCTCATCTCAGCCATTCTTGTTGGAGTTAATTAGGTGAGGGACTCGTTGATTTCCAAAAGTAATATTAGATTTCTTTAGTTTCTTCTATTTTCCTTCTTAGATAAATTTGTTGTAGTTGTGTTCTTCTCTGGTGAGTTCTCAACTGGATTTACTTTATCCATAATGGGTTTTATAAGACACACTCACCTAAACGATAATGGTGACGCCTATGCTAGTGATTGACATCGGACTGACTTAGGTGCAAATAAATCTTCTCTGATTTTTTTCTGACGAACAACACTCTTATTAAGACATAGATCTTACATATTAATTGAGATAATGGACAATCTAATTCTCCTTACTATGATGATACAGAGTCCACAATGAGATAGAAAACAAAGTCTTAACACATTCATGTACTCAAGGACCAACTGCATCTCCACATGCCTATCAAGATCAATTGCATCTCCGTATGCTTCTTGACGCCAAAATCTTGCCTTGATAAATAAGAACGAGACATGCAGTAAGACTCGATGGTCTAAAATTGAAATCCATGAATCCTTGAACTGTTGTAGAAGCGTCCAATTCATCACCAACCGTTAGCCAAGATAACACTTCATTATCTCAAGCTGACTGGTAACATTGTCAGAGCATTTACCTAGTTTCCTAAATATCTCTAAATCAATTTTTTTTTTGCAACCCATACCAATAATATTTATTTGCCGTATGAGTAAAAACATTAGGTTTTCATGGCTGCCAGTCTTGAGCAGTGTTTTTTCTCACATGAGAAAGGGCTAGCCGCTGGGCCTTTTTTTTGTTATTACTTGAGCAATCTTTAGAGGTATTTGTATTGATTTTTGCAGATGATTTTTTATTAAAAATAAATAGTAATAGCTAAAAGAAATGGTTTTAGAAAAAGAGAGCGTGCGATGAAAAAAATTAAGAGATACATGTGTGTAGGGGTGAAAATGGATCAGATAGTTTCCGACCGATCCGGATGAAAACGAATACGGATTGTGTCGGATTAGATTTTCTTCGGATAATTTTCGGATCGGAAACAAATATGGATTTTTTTGTCAGAAACGAATACGAATACAGTAGACCTGATATCCGGCGAATACGAATAGGGATTATCCGGATAATACGGATCCGGATATCCGAGATTTCAGCCCAACATTACCTAGCCCAAGCCAGCCTCTCTCATCTCCCCTGCAACCAGCCCACTAGCAAATATTTATGTTTATTAAAAATTAATTTAGTATTGTCGGTAAATTAAAATTTGTACCGATTAAATTGATGTACTGCCGTTTAAATCATTCTGATGCAAATTTAAATTTGTAATTAATTTATTAGTCACATGTAAATGGTAGAAATCCATTAAGAATTATTTAGGACTTTAGAAAAAAATTAACTGCCATTTGAAGATTTAAAATTTGTATAATGGTATGACTATTATAGATAAAAATACTTATTATTGTTTAGATTTCATTAATGTTTTGAAAAGATAAACTATTTATATGTTTTCATTGATTTTAGATGTATAGTTCAAGGGGTTTTTATGTTCCAATAAATATTTGTGACCGCATTCGTTTCGATTCGTATTCACTCTGTATCTGTATTCGATATTATTCGTATTTGTATTCGTATATGAGGTATCCATATTTGTATCTACATCCGAGAAAAAAATATGAAAACAAATATGGTAGATGCATTATCCGTCCATATTCGATCTGTTTATATCTCTACATGTGCGGTAGCGAGAAAAATAAAAAACCATTTAAAAAAACAGATAGCTAAAACAAAAAAAATACTAACACACGGCCTTTATGCGGCAGGCCATGCAGGCTGTGCGCCTGAAGCAGCAAACCCTTTCTACCACCTCATCGCCTCTCTTGTTTTCCTCTTCTGGTCCCCTCTCTCTCTCATCATACCCTCTCACACAGCTCTCTCTCTCTCTCTCTCTTGGCCGCCACCATGTCAGGGCTCTACAGCCAGGGTTTCTCCCCTGCAAGAACCCTCTCGCCCCAGATTAGGAGCAACCCTGACGCTGATAGGTACAGCATCGCCGAGGATTTCCCAAGCGATTCTTTGGATTGTTTCTTGCTAATTCTTGATCCAAAGATTGTTCTTTTTTTTTTGCTGGCCCTTGTCGATTGATTGGTATTGTGATGATGCAATTCTTCGCTTCTTTGCAGTCAGTACTTGGCTGAGCTTCTTGCTGAGCACCAAAAGCTGGGGCCTTTTATGCAGGTGCTGCCCATATGCAGCCGGCTGTTGAACCAAGGTGCGATCTTTTTGATCTCTTGCCTACTGTTCCTTGCAAATTGATGACAAAATTTTTGCATGTGGAGAAAGGGGGATTTTTTTCTTTTTGCAATCGGGATTGGGGAATCGCGTTACTCCAATGCTTGAGTGGCTTCTGATTTTTCTGCAGCTTATGTGTTTGAGCGATGGGCTGTGTGATGTTGTATAGAGTTGGCGAGTTGTCCTCTTGATTTGTCTTGCGATGTTTCTGGGACAAGCGGGATGAGATGATCGGTGAATTGTGTAGAGCAATCGTATTAAACCTTACTGCACTGTTGTGGCAATTGCCATTCGATTTGCCAGAGATGTTTTGATATCTTGCAACTTGTGAGAATGAGATGCTCAGTTGAAAATTTATCTTAACATCAGTAACTAAAAGCAGTGATAGAGCCAATGGCAGCGAAGGTTTATATCTGGAATGCCTGCATTTGTTCATTTCATCACCATCAGACAACGGCATGCACATTGTAGATACACCGCAACTATATCAGGAAGTTTTGCACTGCACCACGTATTGTCAATTGTCTTGATATAAACAATGTATTGATTCATTTATTAATATCCTTTGAAAGGCTAAATACTGTGGGAACTATTAACTACTACTGGAGATGTTTGTGTATTCTTCTTTCTGTGTTGGGATGCTCTTCTTTCTGTGTTGGGATGCTGAAAAGCGTTGTCCTTGCTTTAGTGAAGAACATCAAATCTTGTTTGATCAGGTTCTATTTTGATCTTTCTGCATTAGCAGCATATCAACTTTTTGGTGAGCAACATATTTGTCTAACAACATGCTTTCAAGGCATCATATTGCTTGCCACATTAGAGCTTTAGGAAACGGTTCCCTTTTTAAGGCTAAAATTCTTGGATTCAGGCTAACATAAGTTGCAACATGGCTTATATGATGGTTGATAGACAACCATACAACCAGATAGAAAAACTGCAATTACGGGCATCCACATATGATAGGTCGCATGAAAAGTTCATTAAACCAATGTGTTGTTTTGTGTAATGGTTACAAATATTGCATTCGATTACTAGTTTATAATAATATCAGGCCTGGTATATGGTTTTACTATTTACAACTTACATATCTATACTTATATAGTAGCAAGGCAAACATATTACATCTTTCATTCATTTATATAGACTGGGGCGTTAAGGAAGTGTCCACAAACATTGAATACATCTTTTTTTTTATCATGTGGGCAGTCTGCCTCCTTTCTTTTTTAAAGTCCAACCCACTGTTCAACCCGAGTAAACAGGCTGAATAACCATTGATTGCCCGGTTAACCGTGTATGCAACACTCTTAACTATTTTAATCTTTCCATCTGACCATTTTCAACAATCAAACTGAAAAGGCTACCTTTTCCTTCAATACAGCCTTTTTACAAGGCCTGACCGGCCTTTTTGTTTTTTGGAATGCTGATTAAAAATTTGTGCAGAAGGAACTGAACTTTACTCTAAGATAGCGGTATTTAGAAACAGGGGCCGGGTATTACTTATAGAAATTGAACAACTGGATCTCCCCAATTGTGTCACCCTTTTGTTTACCAAGTACCAACGATCGAGGTACTAAATCCATGCAGCGCTACTTCTGAAAAAGGGCTTTCTCCTTTTTGTTTTGGGTCTTAAGAAATGAAATATGTTGGATTCTTGAATTGAAGAATCCCTTCCCAATGTTTATATGTATTTATGACAATCCGTCACACTACAAACATTTGCAGTAATAGACCCAACTGTAATTATATATTTGTCCCCACAATGGTTCTAAAACTCGGTAACCGGTACTCACTCGGTCACCTATATATATATATATATATATATATATATATATATATATATATATATATATATATATATATATATATATATATATATATATATATATATATATATATATATATATATATATATATATATATATATCAAAACCACATTTGATGCTATTGTTTTGATGTATATAGGTGGTTAAAAAAATCAGTTCCCAACATTGGCTGCTACTGCTAGAAGAATGAAGAGAGAAATCACAAATGAAGAAATGGCATTCTACTGCAAACTGCAAAGTAGTCTTGCTGTCAAACTTGTGCAAAATAGCATTAACATGTTCTCAAATGATATCGGTGAAAATGTTTTAGTGGAGACTGAAATGTTGTACTTAACTTCTCACAAAAATATGTTTTACTTAATAGAAAAAAAACACTATCTAGATAGATATAACAAAGGAGAACTAGAAAAGGACAAATCCAATACAATTGCTACTAGTACTAAGTAGGAGTAATTAGGTAAACATATGAGCACACGTGTGGGACTCTGTTGGGTTGTGGGCTGAATTGAGCGTAGGCTTCATTACACTGGACTGGCCACTCAGCGATTACTCGGCATGTAGCCGATTATACCGAGTACTCGCGTGGTTATACCGGTTAGCTACTCGTTTTTGCTTTTGCTCGTACTTGGTGAGGGGACCTAGTCCGAGTACTCGGGTGAGTACTCGGTCGAGTAGACCTAGTTTTAGAATCATGTATGAATGTATGATGCTTTGGATCCACCACTGATTCTAAAATGAACATAATTTGCATTATATAATATCTATCTATCATGGTTGTCATGGCGTCGCCAAGTCATCGCCTTGGCGATGCCTAGGCATCGTGGCAGTCCAGGGGGACGCCATGGAGCTTTGCCATGGCCGCCCCCTGTCTTCCTCGGCTCCGGTCGACGGGAACAGCCGGATCTGGATTCGGCGGAGATGGGGCAGGAGGCGGCGGGGAGGGGAGGCGGTGGGGAGAGGAGGCACCGGGCGGGGGGAGGAGGCACCAGGGAGGGGAGGCAAAGGGGGGAGGAGGCGGAGGGAGGGGACCGGGGAGAGGAGGTGGTGGGTGCAGTGAGTTGGCAACGGGGAGGGGAGGAGGCAGCGGGGAGAGGAGGCGGCGAGAGGAGAATGCGGGAGAGAGTGGGGATCGGGAGTCGGGAGTTATATACGAGGAGAGGGGGACCGGCTACAGAGTGTATGACGAGCTGACCGTATACATGTAGAGGGTACCTGCTCGCTGTGGCATCCTGGCGCCGAGCACTCGCCTTGGTCACCGAGTCCGCCGTGACAACCATGCTATCTGCACATACTTCTTTGTTTTTTACTTTTGTTTTCCTGTAAATGTTTCTCATAAGGCACATACGACTTGATTATGATTTATGACTAATGTTTAACGCTGACATTTCATAGCAAAATATAAACTTCCCATTCTAAGAAATAACATTGTCTATTCCTCTTCCAACTTTTCTGTTATTTAGAAATCATGCGGGTATCAAGCATGGTCAACGACCATGGATTTAGCGATTTTGACAGGCGTCGGTACAGAAGTCCCAGTCCTATGTCTTCACCAATTGTGCGGCCCAACCTACATGGCAATGGCTTTGGTCCTTGGAGTGGGCTACACCAAGAGGTAGGCACAATAAATTAACCATTGAAACAAACTTCCTCTTTTACAGATTCTAATCACTTCAAGAGCCTTCTTTTGCTATTCAATGTTTCATTATTTTCAGCTTACAATTCTGGAATGTTTTGCTTTGATGGTAGATATAAAATCATGAAAGCTCTCTATCATTGTTAGCATGTTCTGTTGCTGACATATTTTAGAGTGTGTCCTTGTCAATAATACTAATGAACTTTTTTTTTTATATATAACAGAGGTTAGGCTTTCCTCCTCCTGGAACAAGTATGGACTGGCAAGGAGCACCGCCAAGTCCTGGCTCTTATATCGTCAAGAAGATTATGCGCTTGGAGGTTCCAGTTGATGCTTACCCTAATGTATGCCTTCCACAACTTGTGCAATATCCTTCAACACAGCATAATCAATAATGTTTGCAGCTTTTAATCTTTTCTATTTTCACTTTGCTCCAGTTCAACTTTGTGGGACGCATTCTAGGACCAAGGGGTAATTCTCTAAAGCGGGTTGAAGCATCAACTGGCTGCCGTGTTTTCATTAGAGGGAAGGGTTCCATCAAAGATACAGACAAGGTAACAGAATTTTTGTATCATTCAAATACATCATAGTAATATACTTAGTAATTTATGTTATATTAAATTTAGCAAACTTTTAAAGCTTGTTAGGTCAAGAAAATTCTTTGCTATGTTTAATTTCCCTTTACTGAACTCTTTGAACTACTCTCCTCTTTAGCTTTCTTGCTTGACTAGAAATCCCAATCATGGTTATTAAGGTGTCGCCTAATCGTCAATTAGGCGTTGAGGCTCTCAAGGGCTGCCGCCACAGCTGTCGCCTCGCCTTACGAGTGAGAGGGGAGAATGTGATCAAAGGTGGTGGCACATTGATTGTAGGTTTGGTGTCAGGGCTGGAAGATTTGGGCAAGTTTATGCAAGGAGGAATCATGCCGTGCAGCCCTTGCAGGAAACGGCAAGTGCTGAGGCGGCTAGAACCTCAGGTTAGGGTTTGTTTTCCAGTTGAGTCGGAGTCAGTATCAGAGTCGGTTAAAGAATATGATTTGTAATCGCAATAGGTTTCAGATGTAACCTCGGCTTAGCTGAGAGGGCTCTCCTCTATATATAAAGGGGCAAAGGGTTATTAATGAAAGGCATGAAGAAGTATTACCTCAATCCTGCGTCTTCTCTACCCAAATCTGCTCTTTCTCCGATCTGACCGTGCCTCCTCCCGGTCGTCGCCACAATTCTCGGTCCAGCGGAAACCCTAGTTTTCGGTCAAACGGCCAGCCTCGCATCCGCGCGACTTCTCTGAGTCGGCCGGTCTGACCGCCAATCCTCAGCATGGCGCCCTCGACTGGTTCCAGTTCTTGGCCACCTGCGACACATTCATACAATCTGAGGTCACGGCGTGACAACTTGGTATCATAGCACATGGCTGACGACAAAACCGAAGCACTCTACGAGCAGATGGCAACCAACGCGGCAAATTATTCCAGTCTTTCCAAGAAGGTTGATGCATTACTGGAACTCATGAAGGAACAACAAAACAAAGGGGAGGAGATTGGAAATAGGCTGACAACATTGGAGAAGTGTTCCGTAGGAGATGGGCTACTGCTGTTTCCAGTCGGGAACATGCCGGTAGTAAACCAATTCGGAAACGGGGGGGGGGGGGACCAGCAACTGAGAAGCCTCCTCGCTTCCACAGGCTGGAATTGGAATTTCCCTCCTACGACGGACAAGGAGATCCATTGAGTTGGCTGCAAAGATGCGAACAATTTTTTCGCGGGCAGAAAACACTGGAGAACGAGAAGGTATGGCTCGCGTCGTATCATCTGATTGGGGTGGCGCAGCAATGGTATTTTTAGCTCGAGAGGGATGAAGGGGAGCCCAATTGGCAGCGCTTCAAGGAGTACATCAATCTGCGGTTTGGGCCGTCAATTCGCCACAACCCTCTAGGCGAACTCAAGGAGCTAACCCAAACTGGCACGATGGAAGATTATCAACAGAAGTTCCTTGCGATCCTTTGCCGGGCCGAGCACCTTCAACCATGGCAGCAAGTCCAGTTATTCACCCCGGGATTGCGAGAACCAATTCGCACGGATGTGGAACTTCAAAATCCAGCAAATCTGCAGATGGCAATGGCACTCGCCCAAGCCTACGAGCGACGAGCGCAATCGGCCGGACAGACACGGTATGTTGTCGAGAAGCGCCACCACCTCCGCGCGATCGGCGAGGGCAGCTCGGTGGCTCGCCCGCTGACACCACCAGGTCGACCCACACCACCCGCCCTTCCAGCACTAGCAGGAACAGCGCAAGGCGCAGGCCGACCCCGCCGAGCGCTTCAGCGCCTTTTGACACCTGAAGAGATGGAACAGCAGCGCACGGCAGGCCTCTGCTTCAATTGTGATGAGAAATTTCTTCCCGGCCACCGCTGCAAGCGCTTATTTCTACTCTTTGCTCCCAGCGGAGGCTCCGATGATGAGGCCGAATTGGATGTTGCTTCGGATGGCATAGAGCCGAGTATCTCATTATACGCGGCAACAGGCATTGTTCCACAAGCGGCACAAACTATGCAGCTTCAGGTCGCCGTCGGCGGAGTTACCTTGCTTGCCCTGTTAGATTCCGGCTCAATGCATAACTTCATCACAACTGCAGCGGCTCAACGTGCCAACATCTCTGTCCAGCCGCGCCACGGCTTGAGGGTGATGGTCGCCAATGGAGATTGAGTGCAGAGCATGGGATTTTGCCCATCAGTGGATTTGCATATCAACCAGGAGGACTTCGTCGTGGATTGCTACTCCCTTCCATTGGATGGTTTCGACTTGGTTCTCGGGGTACAGTGGCTCCGCACCTTAGGGCCCATCCTTTGGGATTTTGATACATTGAGCATGACCTTCTGGCGGGGCGATCACAAGGTTCAGTGGCACGGCCTGCAAACTGCACCTCGGCCGCGGCAATTTTGTTCTATCACCGGGCCAACTTTGATGGACACTGTTGCAGGAATTTGACAGCTTGTTCGCCGCACCGCAAGGGTTACCGCCCGCACGAGCACAAGATCACCGCATACATCTTGTGCCGGGCATGGCTCCTATCACCGTTCGACCTTATCGATATCCCCAACTTCTCAAAGACGAGCTGGAGCGGCAATGTGGGGACATGTTGAAACAGGGAATTATTCGCCCAAGCACCTCGGCCTATTCTTCACCGGTCCTTCTGGTAAAGAAGCACGATGGGACCTGGCGCTTTTGTGTCGATTACCGCGCCCTCAACAATTAGACGGTAAAAGACAAATTTCTGATTCCCGTGGTGGACGAACTCCTGGACAAGTTACGGGGGGCCAAATTCTTCACAAAGCTGGATCTTCATTTCGGGTATCACCAAGTGTGGATGTACCCTCCGGATATTCCAAAGACAGCTTTTCGCACTCATGAAGGCCTCTTCGAATTTCTAGTGATGCCGTTCGGTTTGACAAATGCTCTGGCAACATTTCAGGCCCTCATGAACAGTATTCTTCGGCCATACCTACGTCGTTTCGTCTTGGTGTTCTTTGATGACATCCTCATTTACAGTCCTTCTTGGGTGGAGCATTTGCGTCATGTCCGGGCAGTTCTTCGGCTCTTGACTCAGCACCAGTTTTTTCTTAAACGCTCCAAGTGCTTCTTTGGCGAATCAACTGTGGCGTATTTGGGACATGTCATCTCGGCAGAAGGAGTGGCTATGGACAATACAAAGGTACAGGCAGCCCATGATTGGCCGGAACTCAATTCGAGCCCTTCGTGGATTCCTCGGGTTGAACCACTCACCCGGCTACTTAAAAAGATTGCTTTCGCTTGGACGGATGAGGCAGCGGGAGCATTTCAGACTCTTAAGATTGCGCTCACTACTGCCCCTGTGCTGCAGCTTCCAAATTTTGATGTTGACTTTGTGGTGGAATGCGATGCATCCGGATCCGGCGTAGGGGCTGTCCTTCATCAAGGCCAAGGGCCAATTGCATATTTCAGCCGGGTGTTGGCTGCCCGCCTTGCGCATTTGGCAGCATATGAGCGGGAACTCATGGGTCTTGTGCTCGATGTCTGGCATTGGAGACCATATTTGTGGGGGCGACGGTTTGAGATCCAGACTGACCATTACAGTCTCAAATTTCTCCTCGATCAACGTCTTTCCACCATTCCTCAACATCGTTGGGTTAGCAAGCTATTTGGCTATGATTTTCAGGTGGTATTTAAACCAGGCAGACTGAATGTGGTGGCTGATGCATTATCACGTCGTGCCGAAGAAGAGGGTTCCATCTGCGCCGTTTCACTCCCTCACTTTGCTCTCTTTGAAGATCTGCGTGCTGAAACTGCAGCAGCCCCGGAATTAATCACGCTGCGATCACAGATTGAGGGAGGACTATTGGGGCGGCCATGGGAGATTGTAGATGGTTTGATTCTGCATAATAACCGCATACACGTCCTGCCATCTTCACCATCCCTTCCGTCCATTTTAAGTGCAGCACATACAACCGGCCATGAAGGGGTACAAAAGACTTTGCATCGTCGTCGAGCTGACTTCCATATACCAAGTGACCGCAGCATAGTAGAGGACTTCGTCCGTTCGTGCCAAATTTGTCAACGCAATAAATCTGTCCAGCTCCATCCAGCCGGTCTTTTGCAGCCATTGGCAGTTCCTATGTGGATTTGGGATGATATCGCTATGGATTTCGTGGAGGGCTTCCCACGCGTTAATGGCAAATCAGTCATTCTTACGGTAGTTGACCATTTTTCTAAGTACGCACACTTCATCCCATTAGCTCATCCATATACTGCCAACTCAGTGGCCAGGGTGTTCTTTGACGAGGTGGTCCATCTTCATGGAGTTCCTTGCTCGATTGTCAGTGACCGCGATCCAGTGTTCACAAGTACCTTCTGGATTGAGCTCTTCCGTTTGACGGGTACTAAACTCAATTTGAGCTCAGCTTTTCATCCACAATCGGATGGCCAATCTGAAGTTACCAACAAGATTATTACGATGTATCTCCGTTGCCTCGCGGGGGATAGGCCGCGACAGTGGATTCGTTGGTTACCATGGGCTGAATATTGCTATAACACATCGTTTCAGACTTCATTGCGTGAAACACCCTTTAAAGTGGTCTATGGCAGAGATCCCCCGGCGCTTCAACCATACAAACTTATGTCTACTCGCGTACAAGCTATTGATCAGCTCCTTTTGGAGAGGGACCAATTAATGGCCGATATCAGGGACCGCCTCCTCGCTCAACAGCATCACAAGCAAGTTTATGATGCCAAACATCGCGAGGTCTCTTTCAATGTCGGCCAATGGGTATGGCTTCGTCTTAACCACCGCCAAGCCTTATCCATCGCCGACAATGGGAACCGCAAATTGGCTCCTCGCTATTTTGGGCCCTATCAGATAGTGGACAAAATTGGGGAGGTGGCGTATCGCCTCCAATTACCGGCCAAAACCCGTATCCATGATGTGTTTCATGTGAGTTTACTCAAGCCTTATTATGGAGACCCTCCGGCTCAACTGCCCGCTCTGCCTACACTTCACCATGGTCGTATTGCTCCCGTGCCACATCATGTGATTAAGGCTAGTGATTAAGGCTAGATGGAACAATGGGGTGCGTGAGATTCTGGTACATTGGGATTGTTGCCTTCCATCTGAGGCGACCTGGGAGAATTTGGAGGGTTTTCGTCGCCAACATCCATTCTTCCAGCTCGAGGACGAGCTGTTTGTCGAGGAGGGGAGAAATGTCAGGGTTGGAAAATTTGGGCAAGTTTATGCAAGGAGGAATCATGCCGTGCAGCCCTTGCAGGAAACGGCAAGTGCTGAGGCGGCAGGAACCTCAGGTTAGGGTTTGTTTTCCAGGTGAGTCAGAGTCAGTATCAGAGTCGGTTAAAGAATATGATTTGTAACTGCAATAGGTTTCAGATGTAACCTCGGCTTAGCTGAGAGGACTCTCCTCTATATATAAAGGGGCAGAGGGTTATTAATGAAAGGCATGAAGAAGTATTACCTCAATCCTGCGTCTTCTCTACCCAAATCTGCTCTTTCTCCGGTCTGACCGTGCCTCCTCCCGGTCTGTCCGCCACAGATTCTCTGGTCCAACCGGGGAAACCCTAGTTCCCCGGTCAGACCGCTGCACTGCATCCGGCGCGACTTCTCTGAGTCGGCCGGTCTGACCGCCGATCCTCAGCACGGTGCCCTCGACTGGTTCCAGTTCTCGGCCACCTGCGACACATTCATACAATCTGAGGTCACGGCGTTACATCTGGGGCAGCAGATCTGACACTGAAGCCACCTATCTGTCGTCGCAGATCCCACGCTGCTGCCGCCGAATCTCGGCTGATCGCCGCCAGATCTGGCTTCAGGTTGCTGCCGCTGCCGCTGCTGCTGTCACCGCTCACCGTAGTCATCTCCATCTCCAGTGGCAGTGACTGGTGAGCAGTGAGATCGAGCTTTGGCTGCAGTGGCTGGTGCCCCACTCCTCCCATCTGGCTTGCCCTTGTTCTGGCGGTGGCATGGTTGGCAGCTGGCTCTTTAGGGCACACAGAGTAGGGTGATGTGGGTTAAGTTGTTGGGCTTTGTGGGCTGGACGGTCTTGTGAGCTCTTTTTGCCATTTTTCTGTTGCCCTATCTCTATTTATTTGCTATTTCCTCATCTAAATGCTGCTGTCTGTTGTTTAATATGGCGTTGCCTCGCCACACACCATAAGTGCCTAGGCATCCAGGTGGTGGTCTGGCGCCTCACCTTGCCTTACCGCCTCGCCAATTATCAATCTCTGATGCTGAACTAGTATGTCCATTTAATATTTCTGAATTCTGATCTTCAAATGCGTGCCTAATTTGATCAGAAAATTTTAATACATAAAATGGAAAGCACAAAATACCTACTATTTTGATGACCAACATGTAGGTAGATTGAAGGCAATTTTATACTTTTCCAGGCAGATTTTATAGTGCCTGCTCATCATTTTGCTTTAGTATATCACCAAATCTTGCCATCTGCATGGGACAGAGTGACAGATTAGTTTGCTCGAGGTTTACATCCTACTAATACGGTTGGTATTGGTTGGGTACGGGTCCGAGGACCGAAGGTAGAGCACTCGCCCTTGAACGGCCAGCGATATTGCCGCCAAGGCTTTGAGCCTTAGTTTAAGAGGAGGAGAGATTAGAAACTTTGTTTATTCATTGTTTGCTTATGAATGATGTGCCTCTTCTCTTTATATAGATAAGGTAAGGCCCTAACAATATAGAAACTAATATACTCTAATACAATCAATCAACTAAAGATAAGATTATATCCATACTATGTAAATATAAAGATAGAATCTATCTATTCCTAATATGAAAATATGCATCTAATTATTCCTAATATGAATATACGCATATAACTATTCATAATATGAAGATATGTATATAACTATTTCTAATATAAAGATATGAATAAGATTCTATCCCTAGACAGATGGTACAGTACCGTGTGGCACTGTTCACCCGCGCTACAGTATCCAGTACTGTTTACACACCTGCTGCGGTGCCTCGCCGGGATCCTAGACCATAACCTACCTGAAAAGGACCCTGAGAAACACAACACCCAATGGAGCATAGTGTACTACAGCTTACCTTGGCAATAGAATTTTTGTCATATCTTTGTTTTGTTTTTTCCTTATGGTATGTCGACTAGGAAGGAAATATTACTACTGGATTTGAAAAGAAGGAAAGTTTGAAATCTTTCTATGTTGTGTTTAGCGTGCTGAGTTATGCTTGATGCTGTGGTATTTTGATGCTAATGTTTAACTATAGGCAATTGACTTTTCCATTATCACAAGCATTTTAAGTGTGTGCAGAATTGTTTGAAACACTCTTAACAGGTGGGCTTCCTGGCCACTGTACCCACCTAGTAGCTATTCCTCTGAAAAGCTAATAGAAGTCTTTGTTTGTACAAATAGTAGAGCTTTTAACATACTAACTCTACAAGAGCCCTCTATCAAAGAAATTGCATCCGTTTTCTGTGATTTACCCCACTATCCTGTGACCAAGACATTTAGTACCTTGTAATAATAGTAACATTGAGTAATGTATTTGCTGACGAATGTGTTGTTCTAATCTTCAATTTTCTTTTTGTTTTCGGAGGTAACAATATGTGGAAATGAATTTCTCACTTCTATCCATATATCATTTATTAATCTTAACTAGTATTGTAGTAGTCTCTGCTTGCCAAGGCATATGGCCTTGCATCCTCTTTTGAAAACCAGTCTTGCCTCTTGTTAATGTTGTTACATCAATTTCATGATAATTAAGAGGCAGCCTTTCTCCATGTCATATTTTAGAGATTACTCACAAATTCCGGCTCCTATTGCTCCATGTCCATGTTTTTTCTTCTACTATTTCCCCCAAGAATACACAGTTGCAAATCTTTTCTTTGATTTCTGCAGGAGGAGAAGCTAAAAGGAAAACCTGGCTATGAGCATCTGAATGATCCACTGCATGTCTTGATCGAGGCTGAGTTACCAGCCAATATCATTGATACAAGATTGAGGCAGGCACAAGAAATCATGGAAGAACTGCTAAAGCCAGTGGTAAGTGTACCTTAAATTCTACCCACATGGATATTTTCTGTGTAATTGGCTAATGCTGCAGCAATACTACATGACTCCATGTCTTAATTTATTCTGAAATTTGGATAATACTGTTAAGGATAGAATAGGAAATAGAATAGGACTGTTATCTGTTTCCTTATATGATTTGTATTTCTTCTGTACTACCCTCTTGTACTCTATATATATTGCCCTTTGGGCCTCATGAATATACACACAATATTCATAACATGGTATCAGAGCTTAGGTTAAACCCTAACCTCGATCTACTTCTGCCCTAGCCGCCGCTGTTCGGGACACCTCTGTCCGTGCAGCCGCCGCTGACCCTCGGGTGACCTCTGCTCCTCGAGCCGCCGCCGCCGCCGTCCGGGCCCCATCCCTGAAACGCCGCCGCTGCACGAGCCGCCGTCACCCGAGCCGAATCTTTATCAGATCCGTCGCCACCGTCTTCTTAAATGCGTGGCCCGCCACTTATTTGCCGCCGCCGGGCGTGGGCGCCGAGCCGCCGCTAGGTTCGGCCGCCACCGCCACCGCGACCGTGGCGGCGAATCCGGCCGGCGCGATCCGTCGCCGCCAGATCCGGTTGACCACGGCCGTCGCCACGGTCCGGCCGCCGCCGCCGCCGCCACCGCCAGATCCGGTTGACCACGGCCGTCGCCACGGATCCGGCCGCCGCCGCCAAGACCGGCCGCCGCTGCCGTCACCGCCGACGCCGCCGCCGCGCCGCGCTGCGGCGGCGCAGCGATTTGATGCGAAGTGAAGAGGTTCACTTCCACGGTTGCGAGCCGCTTTTATAGTTACCAAAAAAGCAAAAAGAGGCAAAAACGTTCTAACCGCCGCGCTGTTAGACTCGTTGCCTTGGTCGCCGCGTCGTCGGCGCCGCCTCTGGGTAACCTGCTCCATTTGCTGCGATCCCATTCTCGTGAACAAAGCTACATGGAGCGAACTACGTGTTATGGTCTTCTCTCATGGAGATCACGCTTGATGGTCTTCGCCTTTGGGGGCATGTTACCGGTGCTCGTTCTTCTCCGCCACCGCCGGTTCAGCCTCCTACTAGGCTGCCTACTTCTCTACATCCTGGAGCAGATGAGGCTGCTAAGAAGAAGGCGCGGCGTGATCTTTGCGATCGCGATGAGGCTTTCGGTATGCCATTGGCGCTTTTGAGCGGTGTCTTGATGAGGCCCGTGTTCGTGCCATCCTTGTGGTCAGCGTCGACGACTCCATTCAGCCAGATATTGTTGGACTGCGGTCTACTCGACAGATCTGGGAGTACTTACGTGAGCGATACCAGCAGAGCAGTGATGCTCAGTTCTGTTCGCTTCAGCGTGAGTTGGAGACGCTTCGCCAGGGAGATTCTTCCGTCGACGACTTCTTCCGAGCTCTGGCTAGTCTCTGGCGACAGATAGACGAGCTGGCTTCTCCACTGTGTCAGGAGTGCCACAAAGTTCAGAAGGCGGATCATGATCGTCTTTGTCGTCTGCCATCTTCGCTCAGAGTTTGAGCTCGCCGAGCTCAACCATCGAGCCGTTCGCCACGCACCGATCGCACCGAGGCTCTTCGACGCCGTCTTGAGAGCTTCGTCTCGGGCTAGCGGCACAGTCCGTTCCGACTGTGCTTGCTGCTCCTTCGACTACACCGACGGTTCCTGCTACGACTACGGTTCCTTCCCAGGTGCCTGTTTCCGCTCCTGCCTTTGCACCAACTGGAGTTCAATGCAACTACTGCAAGAACTTCATGCATGAGTACCAAAGTTGTGCGGTGCGAAAAAAGCGGAATAAGGCACGTGGTGTTGGACGATCCAAGGGGGGGCAGGGAGGCCCTTCCTTCACAGGAGGACAGACCGGCTCATCAGGATCTCAGCGAGGTGACTCTGTTCAGCAGCTCTGCCAGGCTCTTCTTGGCGGCTCTCTCACACGCTCGGCGGGTTACGCGATCTAGCTCGAGACGTCTCTCTGTGTACCTCTTGGGTTCTAGATTCTCGGTGCCTCTTTCCACATGACACGGATTCCACATCTCTCACTTCATGGGACCTCCCGCCTCCCTATCTCTCAGATAGGCTGGCGATGGTACTTCCTTGTCTGTTAGTCGTCGGGGCACTCTTTGTCCACCGATTTTTCTGCTCCATTGCTTCATGTTCCCCAACTAACCATGCAGCTTCTTTCAGTGGGAGCTCGTTGACCTTGGTTGTAGGGTTGGTTTTGACTCTCACACTTGTTTCGTTCAAGATCGACAAACAGGGACGATACTTGGGACTGGCCGGCGCCGTAGGGATCGTCAGGGTCTCTACATTCTCGACCGTCTTCATCTTCCGTCCACTTCAGTTGCTCCTACCATGTCTTCAGCTGCTCCTACCACGTCTACCTCCACTGCCACTGCTGCCACCACCCCTGGAGTTTTTGCGCAGTGGCATCACCGTTTAGGCCATCTATGTGGGTCCTGTCTTTCGTCATTAGTTCGTCAGGGTGTCCTACGTGTTACTGTTGACACATCCATGTTTTGTCGAGGTTGTAAGTTGGGCAAGCAGCTACAACTTCCTTATCATTCTAGTGAGTCAGTGTCTTCTCGTCCTTTTGATTTAGTTCATTCAGATGTATGGGGACCTGCGCCTATTATTTCCAAAGGCGGGCATAAATTCTATGTTATTTTCATTGATGATTATTCCCGTTTTACTTGGCTTTTCCCTATGTCTAATCGTGGTCAGTTTCTTGCGATCTATCGTAGCTTTGCCATGATGTTTCGTACTCAGTTTGAGTCCTCTATTCGTACCTTTATTTGTGATTCTGTGCGAGTATTGTTCTAGTGCGTTGGACAATTTCTTTACGAGCGAGGAACTCTTTATCGCCTTCTTGTCACGGTGCCCATGCTCGAATGGGGTTCTGAACGCAAGCATCGTCATCTGATTGAGACTGCTCGCACCCTTCTTGCTTCTCACGTTCCACCCCAGTTCTGGGCTGAGGCTATTTCTACGGCTGCATATCTCATTAATATGCAGCCTTCCACTGCTCTTAAGGATGTCAGTCCTACAGAGCGTCTCTACTCTAGAGCCCCCCAGTACGATCACCTTCGTGTTTTTGGCTGCACCTGTTTTGTTCTGTTGCCACCTCGTGAGCGCACTAAACCGATGCACCCGATCGGTCGAGTGTGTGTTTCTTGGGTACAGTTCTGAGCATAAGGGTTATCGTTGCTATGATCCTTCTACTCGACGGATTAGGATCTCACGAGATGTTGTCTTTGACGAATCTCGACCTTTCTTCTATCGAGATTCGGCTCCTCACACTGCTTCCACCATCGAGACGATCTCCTGGTTGTCTCTCCCTGACTCCTCACTCATTTCCCCCTTTCCCCACCTTAGGTTCCTTCACCTCCTGTGTTGCCTCCTGCAGCACCGTCTCCTGCTCCTATGGCACCATCATCTCGTTTCTCTGGGGTGCACTACTCCAGACGTCCTCGTCCTTCACCAGATCCCTCTCCTGGTCTCTTGCGGACACCGACGTCTGATTCATCTGATGATGCTCCTCGTTACGCCCTTCGTGACCGGGCAACCATTCGGCCTCCTGATCGTCTTGGTTTTACTTCGACAGCTCATGCTCTCTCTGTCACTGAGCCTAGTTCTTATCGTGAGGCTGCTTCTCATTCTGAGTGGCAACTCGCTATGGCAGAGGAGCTTGATGCGCTTCATCGTACGGAGACTTGGGATATTGTCCGACACTGCACGCCGTCCTATCACGTGCAAGTGGGTGTACAAGATTAAGACCAGTGTCCGACGGTACTATTGAGCGCTACAAGGCTCGTCTTGTGGCTCGTGGTTTTCAGCAGGAGTATGGTCGAGATTACGATGAGACATTTGCTCCTGTTGCTCATATGGCCACTGTTCGCACTCTTGTTGCGATTGCTTCGATCGCCGATGGTCTATCTCTCACCGGATGTTAAGAATGCCTTTCTTAATGGCGTTTTGCATGAGGAGGTTTACATGCGACCACCACCGGGTATTCTGCTCCACCGGTCATGTCCGCTGTCTTCGTCGTGCTCTTTATGGTCTCAAACAGCCCTCGTGCTCGGTTTGCGCGTTTACCTCGGTGATCACCGCTGTCGGTTTCACCGCCGGTGCCCATGATCTGTTCTATTTATCCATGTCTCACCTCGAGGTAGGACATCGCTTCTTCTATATGTGGATAATATGCTCATTCTCGTGACGATCCTCGTTCATTGCATATGTGAAGAAGCATCTCGGTGGCGATTTCGATGATCGATCTTGGCTTGCTTACATACTTTCTTGGGATTGAGGTTTCATCACGCTTTGAGAGTTACTACCTCTCCCGCGCAGGTATGTCGGGATCTTCTTGATCGGTGCAGTTCGATCGATACTCGCCTTCGAGACTCTATGGAGCTCTCTTGACTTCGTGCTCACGATGGTGATCCTCTTGAGGATCCTACTGATATCGCCATCTTGTTGGCGATCGGTATATCTTGTGAGCACTCGTCCGATATTGCTCATGTTGTTCATATCTTGAGTCGGTTCATGGCTTGTCCTACTCATCTTCACTACGATCATCTTCTTCGTGTTCTTCGCTACTTGCGTGGGACCATCTCTCGTCGCTTGTTTTTCCCTAGCTCCACCTCACTCCGGCTTGAGCGCACTCGATGCGACTGGCTAGTGATCCTTCGATCGTCGTTCTCTTTACGCTTCTTGTGTTTTCTTGGCTCCTCCCCGATTGCACGGAAGACAAAGAAGCTGCATCGCAGCTTCCGTTCGAGTGCAGAGGCTGAGTTGAGAGCTATGGCAGCTGTGACAACAGAGATTACTTGGTTGAGATGGCTACTTACAAACTTTGGTGTACGTGTGAGGGGACCTACGACTCTTATGACTGACAGTACATGAGCTATCAGTATTGCTCGTGATCCAGTGAAGCATGAGCTCACCAAGCACATTGGTGTGGATGCTTCATACACTCGCTCCCAGGTGCAGGAGGGTGTACTTGCTCTTTAGTTTGTGTCCTCAGAGTTACAGATTGCTGACTTCTTCACGAAGCCACAGACTAGAGCACAACATTTGTATTTTCTCTCCAAACTCAGTGTGTGTGATCCACCATGAGTTTGAGGGGGGGGGTGTTAAGGATAGAATAGGATTGTTATCTGTTTCCTTATATGATTTGTATTCCTTCTGTACTACCCTCTTGTACTCTATATATATTGCCCTTTGGGCCTCATGAATATACACACAATATTCATAACAAATACCACTTCAGATTTTATAATTTGGGAAAATGCCACCATGTAGGTCACGTTAGGAAAAATATCACTCCAAAACTTCGTTGAGGTGGTAAAATGCCATTACCGGCTATGGCATCAACTTCCATTAGTTATGTTTTTTTTTATCAATTTGCCCATGCCCCATGACTGTTGATGAAAGGTTAGCATTTACGTCTTTCATGTTTGTTGGTGTATACTACAGCTATTTACACCACTGGACATGTTGCCAAAAAATTCAGGGGCTCCTCAACCCCAAGTACAAGTTATGGTTACTTCACCTTGTTATGGTCAGGCAGTATTACGTGCGTCATAGCAATCAGTCGGCCACAGGCGCACTGGGATACCTGGCGCCGCGCGAAGCAGCCAAGGGCGTGCCGCATGGACTACATCACTACAGTCCAGCGCAGGTGTGGACTGACATGCCGACTTGGACCAGTTAGAGATTTCCTAATAAAGAGATTGCTTTCCTAGTATTAGATATGACATAAGAGATTGTTTCCTATTCAATTTAGATTTGATTTGTTAGGGGCTAACCCATATATGGGGTTGCCGCAGCTCTTCAGAAAAATAAGAAAGAAGTCAATACATTTATTCATCCTCCCGTTCGCATTTTGTGTGGCCAGCTGGCGCCTACTCGCCACCGGTCCTTCAAAACCCGGCCACCCGTGATCCACTCCTACGGCCTCTGACATTCCACCTCAGCTCGTAAGAACTTGGTATCAGAGCCCACCACTGCCCTCGACGTCATGTCCGACGGCGGCGACGAGCCTAGTTCAACCGACAAGAAGTTTGAGCAAATAATTGTTCAGCTGGCCACTTTGACAAACTGACTCGATCGACACGACGCGCCACTCACGTCATTAGAAGGGGCCAGTAGCAGGGCGGAGGCGACTAAGCAGCTGTTGGCACCGTCCCTGCCACTGCGGACACCCATGCTACCCGACGCCAAGCCTTCGCGCTTCCATCGCCTGGAGTTTCCGGTGTTTAATGGCAACAACAACCTATTGCTGTGGCTCAATTGTTGCGAACAATTTTTGCGGGGGCAATGCACGCTTGAAGAATAAAAGGTGTGGCTCATGTCATATCACATGACCGACACTACCCAACAATGGTACTATCGCGTCGAATGCGATGAGGACACACCCAGTTGGCGCCGTTTCTCCGAGATGGCGCATGCTTGCTTCGGACCTCCCCTACAACATAATCCCTTGGGCGAGCTCATGCATTTCCGACAAACGGGCTCGGTGGCCAACTACCTCAAGCAATTCCTGGCCTTGCTGACCCACGCAGATCTTAGCCCAGCACAGCAAATCCATGTATTCACTGTCGGCCTGTCTGAGCCCCATTACGTGGGACTTCAGCGTCCTCACCATGGCATTTTGGCACGGCGGTTGTCGGGTGCTTCGTGGCACCGTGGGCAGCAGTCCCTCTGTCTGCAGCCTCACGGGCGGCACCGATGCACTCTTGGACACTCATCTCGTCGAGTTCGCGCACCTCTTCACCATGCCGAGCGGCCTACCCCCTATGCGACCTTATGATCACTGCATTCACCTGCTGCCAAGGACGGACGCCGTGGCCGTGCGACTGTACCGCTACCCTCAGTTGTAGAAGGACGAGCTGGAACGCCAATGTCAGGACATGCTGGCCCAAGGCATTATTCGAGTTAGTACATTAACCTTCTCTTCACCCGTCCTCCTGGTGTGCAAAAAGAATTGACTCCTAGTGCTTTTGCGTTGACTACCACGCCCTTAATGACAAGATCATCAAAGACAAGTTCCCCATTCCCGTGGTAGAGGAACTACTGGATGAACTACGAGGTGCCCAGTTCTTCACCAAGCTTGACCTTCGCTCTGGGTACCATCAAGTCCATATGCACCCCGACGATGTGATGAAGACGGCTTTCCGCACATACTAAGGCCATTACGAGTTCCTCGTAATGCCTTTTAGGTTGACGAATGCACCGGTCACCTTTCAAGCACTCATGAGCATCATATCGGCCGGTTTCTTTGTCGCTTCATCCTTGTCTTCTTTGACGATATCTTGATTTACAGTTCCTCGTGGTCCGAACATCTCTGTCATATCCACATGGTGTTTCAAGAATTGTGGCGGCACCATCTCATGTTGAAGTAGTCCAAATGCTTGTTTGGCGCCACTTCGATTGCCCACTTGGGACACGTCATCACGGCGGCTGGGCTCAAGATGGACCGCCAGAAGGTGGCGGCCGTCGAAGCATGGCCGACGCCCACGTTGGTGCGTGGCATCCGAGCGTTCCTGGGCTTGGCGGGGTACTATCGCCGTTTTATCAAGGATTATGACTCCGTCGCCGCCCATTGACACGCCTACTCCGCAAGGAAGCATTTAGCTGGTTGGAGGAGGCGACAACGGCCTTCGCAGAGCTCAAATTCGCATTATCTTCGGCCCTCGTTTTGTAGTTACCGGACTTCACTCGGCCATTCATTGTGGAATGCGACACCTCTGGCTCCGGATTCAGGGCGGTGCTCCACCAAGGCATGCGCCCCATTGCGTTTTTCAGCCGCTCAATCGCCGTTCGTCACACCAAACTAGCGGTGTACGAGCGGGAGTTGATCGGCTTGCTGCGGGCTGTTCGCCATTGGAGGCCATATTTATGGGGACGCTCGTTCCTCATTCGCATGGATCATTATAGCCTCAAATTCCTCCTTGACCAGCGGTTATCCACCATCCTGCAACATCAGTGGGCAAGCAAATTGGTCGGCTATGATTTTTTTCATGGAGTATCGGCCAGGGCGGCTCAACACGGTAGCCGATGCATTGTCCCACTGGGATGGTGAATTGCTTCCGTAGATGGCTGTCGCTGGTCTCTGTGCCCTCGTCGGTCTGACTATCAGTGTCTTTGAGGAGCTACGGCATGCTAACACCACCGATCTGAATCTGGTGGCTCTTAGGCGGAAATTGCAGCCGGCAGCCGTGGGGATCCGTGGGACATTACGGATGGCCTCGTGCAGTTTAATGGCCAATTGTATTTTCCCCCTGTCTATGGATTTCGTCCAAGGTCTGCCCAAAGTAGGAGGTAAAATGGTCATTCTGATGGTAGTCGATCGCATCTCCAAGTTCGCTCATTTTATCCCGCTAGCTCATTTGTATACAGTGGCTTCAGTGAGCCGGAGATTCTTTGAGGAGGTGATCTGGCTCCATGGCTTTCTAGAGTCCATCATCAGTGATCGGGATGCTATCTTCACCAGCACATTTTGGCAAGTGCTCTTCTGCTTGGCAGATATCTGCTTACATATAAGCTCTGCCTATCATCCTCAATTTGATGGACAATCGGAGGCCACCAACAAGGTGATTGCTATGTACCTACGCTGCTTCACGGGGGATCGCCCTAAGCAATGGTTATGGTGGCTGCCATGGGCGGAGTATTGTTATAACACGTCATATCACTCTGCGCTCCAGACGACGCCGTTTCGTGTGGTCTACGGGCGTGACCCCTCTTGTTTACGCTCTTATGAAAAAGGGGATTCTCGTGTCCCAGCTATTGATGCTATTGTGGTTGAGCGGGATATTTTGTTGGCAGAGGTCCGGGATCGTCTCCTACAAGCACAATAGACCTTGAAACAAAACTATGATAAGCTGCGTCGTGAGGTGGAATATGCAGTGGATGACTAGGTGTGGCTACGCCTCCTGCATAGGCCGACTGCGCCCTATCAGTTTACCCAACGCATTGGGTCGGTGGCATATCGTCTTCGCCTCCCTGCCGATGCACGTATTCGTGATGTCTTTCATGTCGGTGTTCTTAAGAAGTTCCATGGCGTGCCGCTGTCTACATTACCACACCTACTGCCCATGGTACATGGCCATGTTATCCCTATGCCGGCCAAAGCTATTCGCGAACGGTTGGCGCGTGGTAAGTGGCAGCTCCTTGTTGCGTGGCAGGGTGCTTCTCTAGTCGAGGCCACTTAGGAAGACATTGCAGAGTTTTGGCAAAGATATCCTGATTTTCAGCTCAAGAACGAGCTGTTTCCGGAGGACGGGAGAGATGTCATGGTCGGGCTTACGTGCATTGTAGCAATCAGTCGGCCACAGGCGCACCGGGATACCTAGCGCCGCACGAAGTAGCCGAGGGCGTGCCGGATGGACTACAATTCGGCGCAGGTGCGGACTGACATGCCAACTTGGACTAGTTAGATATTTCCTAATAAAGAGATTTCTTCCCTAGTATTAGATCTGATATTAGAGATTGTTTCCTATTCAGTTTAGATTTGATTTGTTAGGGGCTAACCCATATATGGGGTTGCCGCAACTCTTGAGAAAAATAAGAAGTCAATACCTTTCTTCATCCCCCCGTTCGCATCCTGTGCGCATCGCCGCACAGGTCATCAGGCCGGCTGGCGCCTACTTGCTGCCGGTACTTAAGTCCGGCCACCCATGATCCACTCCTACAGCCTCCGATGTTCCACCTTAGCTCATAACAACCTCATGCCCACATTGCTCTTCCCTCCCCTCTTCTCAGCCTGGTGGCACCACCTCTCATCTGGCCCTCATGTATTCCATGTCGTAACTGGCTAATGTAAGCATGGACTGCAGATCTGGCTTGCAGGCACGGTCCTCGACAGTGGGCCAGTAGTGATATTTTCCTATCATGGACTGCCGTGGTGGTTATTTATGTAGAAAGCTTGAAAGGAGCACCTCATGTAATGCAACAGGACTTGTATCCAGTAATTGATTTGAGTTAGCATGAACATTAAATTGTTGACTATGGTCTATACTTTGCAAACTTTAGTCTACAACATGTGCAAAAAAATCTAGAACTTGAAAGAGTGTAGTAGTAAACCAAAAATACTTCAAAGTACACATAAAGTTATGTAAACCTAGAAAATTTCAAATTCAAATTCATCCCTAGTATCGAGAACTACAAAAGAAACTGGGCATGATTTTTCCATCCCCCAAATCATTGCTCTATCGTATGCTTCAATTTATTGTCCAAAGTGATTGTTTTGATTGCTTAGGTGCAGACCATATTTATGTGGAACACGGTACATCTGGGTCATGGTACGCAGTACTCCACTTTTCCTCCCAAACTACATAGTGATGGCATACCACATACCTTGAATTGTACTGAGTCGATGAATCCGGTATGTGGAAGGTTATGGTGAATCTGGTAACTATGGTGCAAATGTGGAGGCGACGACGAAGGGCCCAAGAGCAGAAAGTGCCAGGTTTTCAGTTTTTGGTGCCGGACCAATTCCCACTGCCCCACCAGTTAGGAAAAACTGGCTTATTTGATGCCATAGAATTACTTTGTTTCTAGCAATTCATAAGCAAGTATTGGCCAGTTTTTCAGGCTGTCTTCCAATAGCTCTTCTTCAATAGTAATTTATCATTCTTTCAGCGATGTTTGTGTAAAGTAGCTTGTATTTTTCTATCTTATTAATAAATTACTTACGGTTATTAATGACTTCCACATAAGACTTATATTCATAACTCATTCTCGATTTTTCCCCATGTAGGATGAATCGCAAGATTTGTATAAAAGGCAACAGCTGAGGGAACTGGCAATGCTGAATTCAGCTCTGAGAGAGGATAGCCCTCGTCCTGGAAGCCTCTCTCCATTCAGCAACGGTGGCATGAAACGTGCGAAACCGAGCCAGTAGAGAAGCTATTTTGCCCACCCTTCGTGGTGCAGTGTCAAAGGGCCTTATGCCCCTAAGCATGCCTTCGAGCACGAGTTGTTCATTTGTGGGCAATTGTGTAAGAAACAGTATGCTTTTGTTGGATGGTTAGTTGGGTATCAAGTGGATCTTCTCCTTCGGATAAGAAATCAATGCCTTTTAGAACTGTCAATCTTTTGGTGGATCCAGCTTTGTTGTTGTAAGGTCAGAACATTCATTTTGTTCGTTATCGACTGTCAGCCCTAGTAGCTTGTGATGCTAAGGATAGGTGGTTTTCCTTTTTCCGGAGAGATTTGAGAAGTTTGGGAATGTGAGCTTTAAATTTAGATGTTTTATTAGCTTGTATTATACCTATTTAACATCATGGAGTTGCGAAATGCAGATGGTGATGTACAACTTTGGATGGAAACAGCTTTGAATTAACAGGATTCAGAGCGTTCTGTATTCATGCGAAGTACCGTATTTCCATTTCCAGTATGATGGACTATTGAAAAGTTTAATGATTACTTAGATGTGTATTTTTCAATGAATTATCAGCTAGATTGCATTCTACGATTTGAGTTATTCAGTGGATAATATCGTTTCAGCTCATCATAAACATGCTTAGGTTCACTTGACCATTTAATAATCACCAGATTTATCAGGACCCAGGCAAATTAGCGACCATGTGGTTTGTCGTGGCTACAGGCCAAACAGTAAAGAAGGGGACTGGTAGAAGGAGAAGAGGAGAGCTAGATCTGTAGGAGAGTTGGTAAGAATGAGAGGATGTGTCTCTCCTGCCCCTCCTGAGGGTTTATATATATGAGTGGGGTAGAATGGAAAATTTTCATTCTGCCCCTTAGTACTTACAAGGGATAAGGATACATTTATATATTTATATGAGTATATTCATCTACATTATCGGGCCTATTACATACTATGTCAGTTGCAAGGCCCGATCCACGGGGTTGGGCCACCCCACAACAAGATACTCCTCGGCGACAAGCGCGAAGTCCCGATGGGCGAGCTGACGTGCTAAACTATCCCAACCCCCCGTTCCCCGACAGCAAGCGCGAGGGCACCGACTGGCGAGCCGATGCAACTAGTAGCTATGAAAGGGTCCGGGGAATCCCACTCCGAAGCCGGGTCATCCAGCCGAGGCAACGCTTACAAGGCTGTCAACGAAGTCGTCGCCGCCTCGCCGAGGCGATGCCTACCAGGCGGGCGGCGAGGCGCTGCTCCGAAGCTGGGTCGTCTCACCGAGACAGTGCCTACCAGGCGGACGGCGGAGTCGAGTACTGAAGACGTGCCGTCCCATCGAGGCGGTGTCTACAAGGCGGATGGCGCAATCGAGCGCCGAAGACATGCTGTCCCGCCGAGGCGATGCCTACAAGGCGGATGGCGAAGTCGAGTGTCGAAGACGTGCCATCCCGCCGAGGTGATGCCTACAAGGCGGACGGTGAAGTCCTACGCCGGAGCCGTGCCGTCCCGCCGAGGCGATGCCTACGAGGCGGACGGTGGAGTCCTGCGCCGGAGCCGTGCCGTCCCGCCGAGGCGATGCTCGCGAGGCGACGGCGAGTCTCGCGCCGAGCCGTGCCGTCCGCCGAGGCGTGCGGAGGCGAGCACGGCGGCGTAGGCGGCGCTACTCACGCCGAGGCAGGGAGGCGACACCGCCATTCCCCTACCATGAAAAAACAGTTCACGCGGAGAGCAGGCGCTTGCGACGTAGGCCGAGGGTGCTACGCACGCCAAGGCAGGGAGGCGATATTGCCATTCCCCTACCTTCAAAAAGCGTGCCGCGAGAGCGGCGCATGGCGTAGGCGAGGCGCTACGCGCGCGGCGAGGAGGCGACACTGTTCCCCTACCTTCAAAAACTCGTACCCGCAGAGGGTAGGCGCGGGCGGCGTAGGCCGGGGGCACTACTTACGCCGAGGTAGGGAGGCGACACCGCCGTTCCCCTACCTTGAAAAAACAGTACCCGCGGAGAGCGGGCACGAGCGGTGTAGGCCGAGGGTGAAGGAATGCGCGTAGGCTACGAAAGCAGAAAACAAAATTTTTTTACCGCACACACAAGGACATCATGCTTAAGGAGGGATCATGGATCGTTACCACTAGACGCGCAGCGCAGTGGAAGAAGAGTTGGAGAAGCCGATCCAACCACGCGCGTCGAGGTAATAGTGGAATTAGTCGATCGTCCCAAACATGTCGTCTCCTCCACGCAATCAACCACACCACGAGCAGATCCAATCTGTAAGTTGTTGATGCCGATCAACACCGCAATGAGCAGTGTCTCCACCGGTATCTACACGTCCGGGGCTGGAGCGCCGATCGCGAGTGTACTAGCACTCGTGAGTGGCTAGGGTTTGGCTCGTGAGGTGGCGGCTAGGGTTTTTCTAGAGGTTAACAGAAGCGTGTACCCCTCAGCCCCTCGCCTCCATATATATAGACCTCCTCACTTGAGCCTTGTGGACCAAGGTCCAATAGGAGTCTATTCGGATATCTATCCGAATTGAGCCCATATCCGAATCATATTCGAATTAGTGTTCCAACCCGTTAAGTGTGCGACCCTGTAGGTTCACGTATACTTGGTCGCGTCCCGGAAACGCCTTTCTGGTCACCCTATTAATAGCGGCCTCTAGTAAAACATATTAACCCCAAAGTATACGTAAAGATCATATCGGCTGAACCTGTAATGTTCTCATGTACGAATCCCTTTGCCTCATGATATAGATTGAGCTCAAGGCGAGACCTGTGTCATCCTCTTAATAGCTCAACCACTCTCTCGATTCCGTGATGGATTATAAACTTGTGATTGACTCCTCAATCACCTTGGCATGGCCATGCACTTTCATAATCCATTACATCGAGAGGCCTAGAGATATCTCTCCCATAAGGAGGGGCAAATTCTATCTTGATCAATCACATCCCACTACATGTTTCATGGCAAACCCGAAGACTACTTTTATGACTACCCAGTTACGGAGTAGTGTTTAGTAGTCCCAAAATAAGCTACTACGCATGTTGGGAACCATGATGATCTCAAGTCTAAGGATTCTACATAAACACTACTTGAGACCAACTGATGACACATGGAATCTCTGCAGTGTCTCATGGCGGGTCTATCCAACATATGTTCACTAACATATGTCCATATTATTGATTTGGTATCACCATACCATGATCCATGAGACATGATCATCAATCAATACATATGCTGATCTTTGAATCGTATTTGTTCCTCATATGATATATGATTAGGGATCATTTAGAAATAGCAACATTTTAACATTAAGAGTCTCATGAATAAGTCACATACTCATTGATCAATAATGATAATGTCTATTTCAAGGGACAAAGTAATGCATCATAAACATAGTATGTGATATATATAACATCTCCATGTTGCCTCTAAGGCATATCACTAACAGTCTCCCACTTGCATTAGAGTCAACCATGTAGGTATCTAATACCCATTGCCCTAGTGTGGCTACAGGTCAAACAGTAAAGAAGGGGACTGGTAGAAGGAGAAGAGGAGAGCTAGATCTGTAGGAGAGTTGGTTAGAATGAGAGGATGTGTCCCTGCTACCCCTCCTGGGGGTTGGGGGTTTATATATATGAGTGGGGTAGAATGGGAAATTTCCATTCTGCCCCTTAGTACTTACAAGGGATAAGGGTACATTGATATATTTATATGAGTATATTCATCTACATTATAGGGCCTATTACATATTAGGCCAGTTGTAAAGTCCAGTCACGGGGGTTGGACCACCCCCACAACACGGTTCTCTTGTTGAACTATCCAATCAATTCGTACAGCCGCTATAGTCGATAGCAGGTGTAGCAATCCAAGATGCAATTTACTCATATGCAGTGTCTTTTTAATGTTGTAACTAGAGCTATTTGTCATCACAAAAACCTTGAACGTAACCCATTTTAACCCCTAAACCTCAAATTTGCGCGACAAAGATCAAAGTAACTCCTTGCGTTGTATCACAGGAGCATCTCCCATGCAAGCTAACATGGGGTGGTAGGTATGAAAAACTCCAATGGATTGTAGCTTTAGATAGGGCCTACAATTTTTAATTGAACTCCACAAGCAAACTTTTAACCTATCAGCCGAAAAACTCTTACCCCAATCGACCGTAACTTTAGAGGCCGCTTATGTTGGATTGAGGTTCTGCTTTCTGACTTATTTTTTTTACTGTTTTTAAATTTTATTTTTTTAAATTTTTAACTTTTTATGAGTTTTTTGCCGGTTCTTTTTTCCTATTCGTTTGTATTGTCTCTAATATATTTTTTATTTTTAAACTTTTTTAAATTTAACTACGCTAAATAAACCACCATCAGTTACAGTATAATTTCAGTTAGTTACAATAATATTTTAGTCATAATCTACTTTTTTCAGTCTAAATAAACGACACGTACGTAAGCCCCAAAACTTCTGATTAGAACTCCCTAAAAAAGCCTTTTATTTGGAACAACCGTAAATCAGACACTCCCGCTTCAACTGTATAATATCTCAGGCTAGGCCCACAAATTTTTATTCGACCTACCGATGATTAATGAAACTACACGGACGGTTAGGGCTTCCATCCAAGGTTGAGCATCGAACATATTCGACGTAGCGCTATGATATTCCATTGCCACCGTTCATTTCAGCTTAAGGATTATGATTTTTTTTCTAAATAAATAAATAAAATAATTTTTTGTCATTATTTTAAAATAACTTATCAACGTAGTCTTTTCGAAGTGACTTATCAGCTTACCAAGATAATATTGGGTTCATTCGCACAAGTGTTTACACTATAGCCAAAAGCCATCAGCTGCAACCGAAAAGAACGCACCCATTTACTTGACGATAGAGAGATTGTTCTTTTTTGCTGCGGCTTATGGCTTTTGTCTATGACTAATGGCTTTCATTAGCACTTTTTGATATGGTAGCGGACGATGAAGACGCCAATGCGGATGATACGCACGATTTTGATCTTAGAAAATCTTTTAGAAAATCCGTTTCAAAAGACCGTCCCATTTCATTGTTTGACTTTTTGGTTTCTGAAGAAGCTAAAAGCCAAAAAACAGGGCCACAGCTTGGCCATTAGTGCTAATGATAATATGAAAATATATTTAACCACGGTTGGTATAGCAACTAGACGCCAAGGTTTTTAAAAAAAGCAGGCGAACAAAGCAAGCGGGGGTGCCTTGTGCCACCTCGGAATGCGTGACAACAGAAGCTCCTACGCTCGCTCCAACTGGCTGTTGACCGTGGTTTTCGTCTATAGCTTCTATTTAAAACTAAAATTATATTATAATGACTTAAAACTCTTTTAAAGTTATTTAACTAGAGGAAAATAAAGAAAAATAAGAAAAAAATAAAAAGCACCGTTATATCTCCATAAATAATAAAAAGAAAAAGGGAAAAAAGCAAAAGCGAAAAAGCGAAAAAGCCAAATTAGCCAAAAAATGAAATAAAAAACCGATGCATTTCAAGTAGTTTCTGATTTAAAAAATGGGAAATTCGAACAATTTAAAAGCTAAAACCGTTTAAAACGAGACTTGCAATAATGTTGGTGGCCGTTTAATGGGCCAGACTTCAATGTATGGTATGGTATCGGTTATATTTCTTTAGCCGGTTCTTATTTTAGTTTCTCTAGACTATCACTATTAGTTAAAAACAGTAAACCTCAGAAAAAAAATAAGGACATAAAAGAACAAAGGATAGGGACATAGTCGGCAAGCTGGTACGAACACACGACACGGAAAGCTGCGAGCTCATCAACTGTTCAAGCTGCCGTTCAGCGAGGGCTGCCGACTTGTCCAAGTTGGCCTCGAGATTTTTGTGCCATGCACGGATAAGGCTAAGGACCCAACCGCGTAGGGAAATACGTAAACGCGTATGTAGGTCCGGGTTTTTTTTAAGTTAGCTTATATTCATACTATCTACAGTAACTAACTTTTAAACGGTACATTTTTTTAAGACGATGTTAATAAAAAATCATAATAAAAAGTGTACTAAATTCAGTTTAATCGGCTAAAATCATATACGACTATTTTTTATATATACTGTCTCTCGCAAACAGCTAAAATTCAAATATTTAAGTTACAAACCTAAACTATCAGTCAAAAAATCCACCCATATTATCGTGATATCCGTAGAGAATTTATCTAGTATGCAGTGTATGAGATACATAAATGATAGGGCGCTGTTGCTGGAACAGAAAACTTGCATGATATTTCTGGGATCAAAGAAAATCGTCGTGCCTAGAATATGATGCAGCTGAAACAAGTAGCGATGTCATCAGGCAAAATTAAAAGCCCGGAAGTATCTAGATGCACAAACGTTAGAATGGAAAACATACAACATGTAAGGAAAAAGTTACGTAGAAAAGAGTAGGTACACAACACACATATATATGACACACACGCACACCCACGCACACGATTCTAATTTTACAAATCATTCAATTTTCTAACCTTGTGATTTGCATCACCATTCGTTTATCTATCCATCTCTACACCTCCGACGAGAGGACACGTTAGACGTTGGATTTGGTGATTTATGACTTATTTTTTACTATTTAGTACTATAACTGATTTATTTTACACTGTGACTTTGGTGGTGTTTTGATGTAATTAAATTAAAAATAAAATAAAATAAACAGATTAGCCCATCATAAATAATATAAAAGGAATACGCAAAAAAGAAAAAACGAAAAATTAGAAAAAACGAAAATAAAAAACTAGAAGTTAGAAAAAAACTAAAACCAAATGAGCGGAATAAACAACACAACAGATGAAAGAAAGGGAAGGGAGCGTTGATAACCATTTAACTACAGTACACTGTCAATCTGTCACTGGAATGGAAATTCTTCGTCAGGATACCGCTCAGTGCTGACAGAAAGAACAGACATGAACTGCACGTGTGCACATTAAACAAACGAAAAGGATACTTTGCGGCGATCTTCTCAACCACACACGCACCAAATCCTGCGGTTGAATCACGACCACTGGATCACAAGAACAGCAGCCACTCGGCTGCTCGTTTGGGCTTAGTTTCTAACTTTTAACTTATTTTTTAATATTTTTAAATTTCATTTTTTTCTAACCTTTTAGATTTTTGATCTTTTTTCTTAGTTCTTTTTTCTATATTTGTTTGTATTATTAATGCTAGGCTAACCTATTTTTTATTTTTAAATTTTTTAAATTTAATTATGCCAAATAAGTTATCATCAGTTATAGTATAATTTCAATCAACTACAGTGAAAATTCAGTCATAAGCGACAAAAATCAGCCCAACCGAGCACCACCTTAGGATGTGCTAATTTATGCTTCAACTTTTAGATTTTTAATTTCGTTTTTCTATTTTTGTTTATTTTGGGTTTTTCACCTTTCTTCTCTTATTCTTTTGTATTATTTATGATGATATAATATTTTATCTTTTTTAATTTTGTAAATTTAATTATAATATAAAACTAACAGAAGCTACAATAAAAAACCATAACAGTGAAAAATAAGCCAAAAGCTTATGCTTTAAACCCAATAAAACACACCCAATAGAGCACAACATACATCCTTTTCAGCTGCGGCTTATGGCTACGACTAATAGCTTTTAATTCTAGTGTAAACGCTTGTACGAACAAACCGAATGCCGATAAACCACTTCAAAAAAACTGTTCAATAAGCTGTTTTGAAAATACTATAAAGATGCTATCTTATTTGTTTATTCAAAGAAAACCATAAATTATAGGGCCTATTCTTTTTTATTTATGGCTTATGGTTTACAGTTTTTCAGTACAAACAAATAGCTCGACTTCTTTGCCGCCTTTTCGATATGGTTTGGCGAATAGCCTTTTTGAAGCGACTTATCGGCATTCGATTTATTCGTACAAGCGTTCTACGCTCATATTAGTACGAAAAGCCATCAACCGTAGCCATGAGCTGTAAGCCACAGGCCACTCATTTGGACTGAAAAAGATAATTTATGGCTAAAATTATACTATAACTGACTAAAATTATATTTTACCTGATGATATCTTATTTAACGTAATTAAATTTAAAATTTTTAAAATAAAAAACAAGTTAACCTATCACAAACAGTGCATACGGATACAAAGAAAAAAGACAAAAAAACAAAAAAGCAAAATAAAAGAATAGTGAACTTGAACTCAGAAATCAGGGTGAAATGTGCGGAGCCTACTCCTCTTGCCATTTTTCTAATATTTTTCTTTGAATTGAGAATGTCAACCCATATTACACAAAATGATTCATCAGATAATACGCTAAGGTGGTGATCGGTTCGGCTGAAAAGCTCATGACTTATAGCTGAAAACATCAGAATCGATCAAAAAAATCAGAATGATGAGGCTTATTTAGCATAATTAAATTTTAAAAAAATAAAAATATAAAAAATATATTAGCCCATTACGTATAATACAAACAAATATGGGAAAAAAAACCGGCAAAAAAGCCCAACAAAAAATCAAAAGTTCAGAAAAAGATGAAACTTATGAATAGTAAATAATAAGCCAGAAACCGAAGCCGAATTGATCAGGGCCTAATCGGCTTGAGCTTCTCCAACTCTAGCAGCAGCAGCAGCATATGTACAATGCATCATCAGTTCAGCATCAACATCAAATCACATTGCTGAAATCACAAAGCTTTTGGCTTCAGCATCGACCATAACTACACGACTCCTCTGGTGTTATTAGTGTTTTTTTTTCCTAAGAAGTTGAGCGATTACTCGGTGGGTGGATGGATGCTTGAGAGGGCGCCTCAGGTCAGGCGCGGCCGGCCTCCTCGACGGCGGCGGTCTGGAGGGCGGGGACGCGGCCGCCGCAGCCCGACCGCTTCTTGCGCTTCTCGCCCAGCAGCGCCCACACCGGCTGCGGCACGAACGGCTCCGGGGCAGGGGCCTCGACGCCCTCCTTTATTGCCGGCGGCGGCAGCGGCAGCAGCTCCTTCTCCTTTGGTGGCGGCGAGGGAAGAGGGGGCAGACGCGGGGCAGGGCTGCGCGCGGACGGAGGCGGAGGTGGTGGCGCCGGGTAGCGGTGAGAGGGAAAGTTGGTGGCCGCGTTGGGGCCGCGGATGCGGACGCAGGCGGCGTCGTAGGCGACGGCGGCCTCCTCAGCGGTGTCGAAGGTGCCGAGCCACATGCGGCGGCGGAGGTGCGGGTCGCGGATCTCCGACACCCAAGTCCCCCACGGCCGCTTCCGCACACCCTTATACTTCGGCACCGCCTGCCCGCCGCCGACCCATAGCAAGCACCGTCGCTTCACGCCCTGCACCCTAGGCGGCGCGCACTCCTCCTTGTCCTCGTCGGACGACGAGTCGGTAGCATCATCATCGCGCACATAGATGCGCACCACGCGGCACCGCGGCACCGTCCCCGCCTCCATACGCACCTCCGCCGCCTCCTCCAGGCTAGGCTTCATAGCCCCCACAACCCAACGCCCCCCTCTTCAGTCCATAGACGTCGTCAGCATCCCAGCCTCAGCCCGCGATCGCCGCCATGGACGCTTGCCTCGCCGCCTCCACGCTCGTACGCTAGGGTTAGAGTTTCTACCTCACCAAAATCCAAATTGCCGGGCAGGCGACGCGAGATTGGAAAGCAAGCGGGAAATCGAAGAGAAGGGGAAAATTTTGGGGAGGAGACGGGACGGAGGCGTGATGGCGGATACAAGGTGAGAAGTACAGTGGGCATTTAGGTAATTCGCGGTGGGGGTTTCTTGCAAGGAATCTTCTCTCCGGGGCTGGGGCGTCCACGTGGCGAAGCGCGAAATGACGGAATTACCCCTCCAGTTGGCGTCTGGAATATTCCTGCGGGATCAGCCCATCGGTTGGGCTAAGAGCAACTCCAAGAGCCCCTACTTGAGCCATCAAACTTTATATTTGAGAGCTTGAGGTAAAAATAGAGGTCCAGCAGAGCCACTACTAGAGCCCTCAAATTTGAGGAGCCCCTCAAATCACCCTCCCACCCCTCATTCCTAGGGGCTCCCCCCACCCCTCATTTTCCTATTTTTTTCCTGCACCATGAAACTTCTCCCGCTCTCGGCCAAAATTCCCCTCCCGTCCGCCGAATCTCCCCCCCTGCATCTTTCCCCGCCCCTCCTCGCCTCCTCCTTCGCCTCCTCCTCCTCCTCGCTCGCTCCTCGCCTCCTCCTCGCGCCTCCTCCGCCTCGCTCGCCGCTCTTCGCTCGCCGCCTCGCTGCCTGCCCGCCGCCTCGCCTCGCCGCGCCGCGCTTCCTGCGCGCCGCCTCCTCGCCCGACGCCTCGCTTGCGCCGCTAAAATCCGCCGCTCGCTACTCTCGCCGCCTCGCTCGCCACCGCCTCTCCTCGCCGCCTCGCCACTCTCGCGCCTCTTTCTCGCCGCCTCCTCGCCGCCTCCTCCACTTCCCGCCGCCGCCTCCTCGCTTCGCCGCTTACTCGCTCGACGCCGCTTGCCGCCGACGCTGCCGCCGTCGCTAAAATCCTCGCCGACGCCCGTCGCCCGCCTCCCTCGCCGACGCCGTCCTTGCCCGAATGGATTTGTCAGGAGTGGGTCCCATGTGTCAGTGTGTGTGGAATGGATTTGAGGGCTTAGATTTGAGGGGTTCTGTTGGAGTAGAAGCAAAAAAATTGGGCCCTCAAAAGTAAGGGGAGCTCTCAAATGAAAAGTAGGGGCTTAGATTTGAGGGCTACTGCTGGAGTTGCTCTAAAAAGCTGTGGTTTATGGCTGAAAGTGAACTGTAGCGGTTGAAATTTTGCTGTAACTGAAGGTGGCTTATTTGACGTAATTAAATTTAAAAATAGAAAAATAGAAAAAATATACTAGCTCATCACAGCCAACATAAACGAATACGAAAAAAAGAACCGGGAAAAAAGCTTTAAAAAAGATGAAATTTATAAATAGTAAAAAATAAGTCAGAAGTCCGAAGCTGAAGCTGAAATGAATGGGACCTCAAAAATTCAAACGGGGGTAAACTAGTAAGTGCACAGTTCGAACCAGGCAGGCAGCAGCCGTTTTTCTGGAAGGTGCTTTGGCTGGACAGCCTGATGGCAGGTGGTTTGGTTGATGTTTATCCCTAAGACCGTTTCGGCGACCAGATGATTGGTTAATTTTGGGGGTACCACCAGCGTCCAGAGTACAATAGAAAGCTTTGCTATCACACGTATCAACGTAACAAGTCTTCGTAACATATGCAATAAAATTTTTTAACATATACAATGTAAGTACTTTGATCTCAAAAAATAGGATGGGTGATCCAGTTTTTTATCCTTCAAATAGCTCATCTGATTTAAAAAAATTGAAAATCCAGCACCAAATCATCCATCTGTATGGTGATCGACACTCCTCATATATAACAACTTTTAAAAGGACAATAAAAATAATCAGCTCTCTCAGGTATCGAACACAAAGCAAACCTGGAAGTAGGTACAGTAGATCGTAAAACGAAACTGGAAGCAGGTACAACATTTGATGCCATGATCTACAACATAAAATGTGCAAAGCTAATATATGTGTTCAAGAAGAGTAGCTTCTGTTAAATAATTTAATAAAGATACTCTCACTAAATATCATATCTCTCTTATAACATTTAGTGATTCAAGACCCACAATTAACTTATCTACTAGTGAGCTTTGACATCACTGCTAGAAGATTAGTACCTCCCGTAGCTTCTCCGCACACTATCCACCTTTGATCTCCATGTGCTCCAACGTGAGCCCGACCACCTCGTGATATCCTCGACTGTCTGGATCTTAGATTTCCCCCTTCTAATCTCGGTCTTCCTTATCACTAATCATGGCCATCCTATGCCTAACTTGCATATGCAAAGATCAAAGAATATTTTTTCCGACACAAGTTCTTCCCAACTTAACCGATATTAGTCCACGCACACACGCTATACACCTTAAATAACAATAATAAACAATGTTGTCAATTATTTATCATTATAAAAAATACTGGACCTATCCGCATGGTCTAATACTAACCGACCTATTTTTGTTATGATAAATCTAGTAGTCAAATTGACATTTACAACTGATGTCTTCTTTATCATTTGTTAAGCTAATGAATAGCTAGAAGGCAGTGAAGCCTCCAGTACGTACACAACTAACTCAAAATGCATTCTTGCCGACTTAAGCATAGCTCTTTCTCAAGCATCTGACTAAACTCCAGCCATATCCATTAGAAGTCCTTGTTCTCCAGCTCATGCTGCATAAGTGATCAACTTCAGTTTTGCTTTTGTTACTTCTTTGCCGATAATTGTACCTCATCCTAATCAAATGCAAATTGACCTTTCTTCTCCAAGAAAATAAATTAATACTCCAACAATAGTAAATATTGGATAATTAATATACTGTTATTCAATTTCAGAAGAAAGTAGAGGGGAGATTTTTAGGCTTTCATTCTTGGATGATATTTCTGGCATTCTAGGCAGTAACAACAGCGCAAGCAAAGTTTCTTGATAGTTAAAATCACCATTTTGGTTTCACGAGGACTAATTCTAGGACATCTGTGTTTTTTTGTTACACTAAAGTCAAATAGGGTTGATGAAGAAGCTCGGACATCTGTATTTTTTTTTGTTACAGAAAGTCAATTAGGGTTGATGAAGAAGTCCTAAGTTCCATATTTTGTTTCCTTTCTATTCCCCTCTTCTTTGTTAATAGTACTAAGACAAGTCCTTATTAGGGTTTAAAATTTCGTTTTTAAAAAATTGAACCCAGGAAATTTTGTCCGAATTTTTTGAATTCAAATTTGATTTTTTATTAGAAAAAGGAAAAGAAAAAAAAACTATCCGCTGGAAAACTCGTACCTACAGCCTGCATATCTGAAGCCTTCCTCTTACCCACCATACCACATGCGCGTCTGTGCAAACCCATGGGCACAATTTCCCTTTAAAATTTCAAAAATTTCGATCGTTTTTAGGGCCTATCGTGGGGTGGCTGGTAAATCCGGTTACCGGCTGATATTTTTCCCTGGTCCTCATACCCCATGTAAGTGTTTATTGCAGAAATATCAAAATATAAACTAGTCCTAGCTCCTAAATGCAATGCTACCGGAGGGGGTAACAAATGTAGTTTCTTTTTTGAGACGTTATAACAACAGCCAAAAAAACGTAGTATAGGACATGCATTTTTGCATACTTTGTAGCTGAAACTTCTAATATTCTATAAAGGCCAAGTCCTGGGAGTAAAAACATGACTCGGAAAATTTACCTTGATGTGCTTATCCGCAAATTTGGGGAGGCCAACAGCTGCTGAACAGCACTTGCCAACTTTTTGTCTTTGGACGCCACTACCATTGCTGCAATTTTGAAGTTGAATAGCTATGATACTTGTTTCTTTGTAGATAAACAAATTCCAAATGCTTGACCAAAGACACAAAAATCAGGCACCTAAACAATATTAAAATTTGGTGGGGGGGGGGGGGGACATTTTCCGAATAACCTAGCATCACTGCACAGAACAACTGAAAGTGTGAAAGAATTTGACACAAGAGTACGGAAATCGATCGTAGCAGACCTGTTGGTAATTTGTTCATCAGTTCCACTGCAAAAGATGGTCCTGACAGAACAATAAATGGTTGGCGAGGATTTTCCAATGCTTGAGGGATGATTTGAGACATTGTCCGAAGGGTGTTAAGTTCAAGCCCTTTCCTAAGTGATACGAATGGCAACTTTGGATCAACATGTGTTGAAATACTTTCAAGAAAGGAAGAACTGAACTGCCACAAAAAAAAATGCGAGTCAAAAGGAAAGAAATTCCGCTGCAAGCAACAATGCTTCATAAAGAACTTCGAATACCTGAACAGGGACAGCGTGGAAGCAAAAATCAGCTCCTGCTAAAGCATCGCTAGCACTAGTTGTTGCAACAATATTTTCTGGCAACCTGTGTTCTGGTATGTATTTGCTGCAGTAAGATGACAGAAACTGTAAGTTAGATACAAAATGTGCAGGTAATATTTTTCCATAAAAAATTGGTTATTGCATAAAAGAGTATTTTTGTTCCTGTTAGAGGTAGTAATCTTATTTTCAGTTTGTGGGTCGTAGTCGTTACGAGTCAACGATCGTAGTCATGTACGAGTACGAGTCAATTTTTCGAGTTCATGTCGTAGTTGTAGAAGTCGAGTCGTAGTTGAGTCCGGTTCCAGTCTATTTCTGAGTTACATGCTTTTCCATTTCTTAGTCATAGAGCCGGGTATAAAAAAGAGCAATGTAACAAGAGAATAGTGTGTCGAATCGATTGGTGTGATCAAAGCGATCGGTGTGATCGAACGAGAGGAGAGAGAAATAAAGAAGAGAAGAAGGAGCGGTTTTGGCTCCAGAAAAACTATCGAGTATCGAGTTAGATGTATTCGTAGACGTGGTTGTAAAAAAGTTACGACCATGGTGATCGAGCGAAGGTGTCCACATGAGCTGAAGACGTGGTCGTAAACGAGTTACAACCACAATCACGAAGCAGAAGATGTGATCGTAAGCTTTACGACCATGGTGGTTGATAGAGTCTTCAACATGGTCGTAAGTCACAGCGTAGTCGTAATCAAGTTATGACTACGGTGATCGAGCCTATTACGTGGTCGAAGGAGCGCATTGCAACGTGAACATGGTCGTAACTTTCGTTAGCTGAAGTTATGAGTACACGGTCGGAGCAGCCACAACGTGGTCGTAAGGACTACCAGGGTGGTCATAAACTGCAATAAGTGGTATCAGAGCCAATTGATTTTGGTGATCTCTGAAGATCATGGGTGATAAGGCAAAGGCCCAGAGTGGGCTAATCTCCTTCCAGTACCCTCTCTTGATGATTGATAATTACCTGATGTGGGCAATGAAGATGAAGGCGAACATGCACGCCCAAGGAGTCTGGGGTGCAGTCGATCCGAAGGGGAAGGATAAGGAGGTGGACGACAAGGTAGATCAGGCGACTTTTGTCATCATCTATCGGATGGTGCCAGATGCAATGATATATCAGCTCATCGGCAAGGAGACGGCATGGGAGGTGTGGGAGATGCTGAAGACAATGTACGAGGGCATTGATTGTGTGAAGGAGGTGCGGCTCCAGAATTTGCGGAGCGAGTTTGATAATTTGAAGATGGGAGAGACCCAATCAGTAGACGAGTTCGCTGGCAAGCTGACTTCATTGTACAATCAGATTAACTCTCTTGGCGACAAGATGGAGGAATCTGTGGCAGTGAAGAAGTACTTATGCATGTTTCTAGAGAAGTACATACCTGTTGTCACCACATCTATGTATTCCTTTGATCTAGATAAGAAGAAGATAGAGGAGATCACGGGCTCCCTCAAGACGTATGAGGAGTTACTGAAGGGGTTTCAGTAACGTAACAAGTAGGGATCTCAGACTCATCAAACAACCGCGGAAGGTGGCGCGGTCGAGGTAGCTAGAGTGGTCGAGGCGGCAGAGGTGGTCATGGAGAAAAGGCTGGGCAAGGCAGTGGTGACAGATCCTGTGATAAGTCACATGTCAAGTGTTTTGAATGTAGTGAATACAGGCACTACACGTAAGGACACCGCAGCCATATAAAGTGTTTCAATTGTAACGAGTACATGCACTATGTTTCGGATTGTCGAAGCAAGAAGAAGGACGAAGAGGTGAACCTCGCACAAGACAAAAAGAAGATGAAGAACCGAGACTACTTGTCTCCTCATATATTGAAAAGGCGTCGTTCATGGTGATACTGAATGAGAAGAACGTAATTCCAAAACTACGCATGAAGGAAGGTAGCTACGATCACACAGATCAATGGTACTTGGACAATGGAGCAAGCAACCACATGACGGGAGATCACTCTATATTTTATAAGCTCGACGAGAAGGTTTAGGGTAAGGTCAATTTGGCGATGGCTCCACGGTGGAGATAAGAGGCAAAGGGACAATGATGTTGCAATGTAAGAACAGAGATTAGAAGTTATTGATAGGAATTTACTTTATACCAAGTCTGTGCAACAACATACTTAGTCTCGAACAGATGACAGAAAGAGGGTGCAGGGTGGTACTGCAGAATAAGTTCTTGCATGTGTACGATAAGAACAAAGATCTGTTGATGAAAGTGAAGAGATCTCCAAATCAGTTATACAAGATTTCTTTAAAAAATTGTAAAATGGTATGTTTTAAGAGAAGCCTAGAGGAACCAAACTATGTCATGAGCTCACAAACCGAGAAAAAGGTAGTGGACAAAATTGGAGCCATGGATTAGAAGGAGCCAAAGGGTGGTTCAAGACGTGTAGCTAGCACCAAAGATAGCAGCTCGGGAGATTGCCAAGCACATGCAGCCGGTCCTGGCGGTAGACCCATCGGTCACACAGAGCACAACAGGAGTAGACACAGGGAGTGCACATGTGAGATGCGCGGGACACATGGGAAAGGTGACATTCCAGGGCGAAGGCGTTGGAAGCAGCTAACACTAGAGGCTAGCGCAATAGGAGGAGCACGCAAGCATGGTAGAAAGCCCACAAGGTTCTGGAGTAGGCCAAGCCATGGCGAGATACGCGGGACCAGCATCAGTGGGACGCACGAATGCAGAGACCGGAGGTGGAGTGCGAGAGGCTCAGATAACGACGAAGCCAAGGTGGCTATGGGAGTAGATGCTCCAGCCTAGTCAAGCGTGCAAGGAAGGATGGGATCAATCCAGGTGCGAGATGTGGCAAGCATCGAATTGTGTAAGGCTCAGGAAGGAACGGTGCACAGGAGTGCAGGTAGAATGAAGAAGCGGAAGTGAGGGAGAAGATCGGCATGATCAAGATGGAAAATAAGATTAAGGAGGTGATTATTAGAGTTAGCAATCTTGTTTTTAGTTGTGGGTTGTAGTCGTGTATGAGTCAGTGATTGTAGTCGTGTACGAGTTCATGTATAAGTATGAGTCAGTTTTTTGAGTTCGTGTCGTAGTCGAGTCCGGTCCAATCTGTTTCCGAGTTACATACTTTTTTGTTTCTTAGTCGTAGAGCTGGGTATAAAATAGAACAATGTAATGAGAGAATACCGTATCAAAATCGATCGGTGTGATCGAACGAGAAGAGAGAGAAATAAAGAAGAGACGAAGGAGCGGTTTGGCTCTAGGAAAACTATCGAGTATCGAGTTCAACGTGTTCGCAGATGTGGTCGTAAATGAATTACGACCACAGCGATCGAGCGAAGGTGTCCGCAGGAGCTGTAGACGTGGTCGTAAATGAGTTACGACCACAATCACAAAGCAGAAGATGTGGTCAAAAGCTTTATGACCATGGTGGTCGGTAGAGTCTTCAATGTGGTCGTAAGTCATAGCCTGGTCGTAATTGAGTTACGACTATGGTGATTGAGCCTACTACGTGGTCAAAGGAGCACAGCGTAGCGTGAACGTGGTCGTAAATTTTGTCAGCTGAAGTTACGAGTACGTGGTCGGAGCTACAAGGCTTGGTCGGAGCAGCCACAACATGGTCGTAAGGACTGCCAGGGTGGTCGTAAACTACAATAGTACCTATCACTGATGAATAACCATGTAAGATTTCTCAGTATAAAGCAAAATTGTCTCTAGATCAACCATGTCGTTAGACAAATGACCACTTTGAAGCCAAATATGTTCATTAACATGAATGATTGAATTCTCAAGTCACTTGAAATGTTGTGCTCTTCCACATTCTTATACATCAAACTTATTTGCTATAAGCGTGCAGCTTCAAATTTTCGGGAGCAATACGGGTGTGGACACAGAGCAGAAATTGATGTATCACAATAGCTAAATACATGGTTGCTTAATCCTGAATGGGATGACCATGTCATATCGGTCATGAATCTCGATTCATAAAAATGTAATCTTCCAGAACTGTAACAAGTGACAACGCAACATGAATGGAAGAAAGAAAGCAGGCAACGACGACGCCCACCAGTTGACATGGCTATGGTTGATGGATTGGTAGACGAGGTCATCCTAGAGCAGCATGGCCACCTCGAGTTCGGCCTTCTTGGCTGCCACATGCACTGCCATCATCGTCCCAAACAAGCCCCCTCCAAGAACCACCACCTGCAGTTTCTCCCAATCAGTCCACGCTTTCGTAGCAATCAACTTGATGGGACTTATCACCGGTGGTCTACAATCGTCGAAGACCTCGAGTGAGGGCCTCCCAAGGCTGCACGCCCCATGATCCAGACATAGACAACCCACTGCCGCCGATTGCCTCTCTAGTCCGGCGGTTCCTCTCCATGGTAAGCAGCCCAGTTGAGGACTTGAGGCCGCTAGCGCCAAAGTTATACTGGCATGAATAAATACCTGAGACAAAGAGCCCACGGCACAGTGTGCATCTGGCAAACAAGCAGCAGCGAAACCCGTCTTGTCCACTCAGACAGGCACAAATAGTGCTAATGAGAAAGCTTGGAGTCATATTGGCGGAAGCATCGCCATCTTCCCAAGACTATGCTTCGTTCAATGCCATCTTTCACCAGCCTTTGTCGCATGTCATAGGAACACCTCCAGGCACTACATGACCTCTTCAGGCTGGGGCATTCAGTCCAACCATCGTCTTGGCCAATGCGTCACCCGAGGTCATCCAAACTTAGCTCATCTACTGAGATCCCCAGTCGTTACTCTACTCTATGGATAGGTCTTCCTGTAAAATTCTTGTGTGGAATGATCGGGGTTTAAATTCTAGGGGACATCAGGATGCTTTGTGCATGTGTGCATGTTAGTTAACAACCATAGAGTAGATGTGGTATGTATCCAGGAGACCAAGATGGCCGGCATAATGACATCGGTCGTCCTCTCCATGCTTGGTTCTCAATTTACAAATTTCACCTATCTTCCGCCCTCGGACACTCAGGGGGGTATTGATTGCTTGCAGATCACCTGAAGTCATTGTGCTCGATACTTACATCGCTGCTTTCTCTGTAACCCTGCTAATCCAACTGGCCAACGAGCAACCGCCATGGTGGATCACTTTGGCTTACGGCCCCAAGACGACGCATCAAAGCAGGATTTCCTTGAGGAATTGAGGTAAACCAAGATATTGCACTTAGGAGCTTGGTGTGTCATGGGGGATTTTAACATGATCCTGAGCTACAAAGACAGGAACAACAACAATGTGCACTACGCAAACATCGGCCATTTTCGCCAATTGGTGAACGGCCTTCAATTAACTGATGTCCACCTCAATGGGAGAGAATTCACTTGGAGCAATGAGCATGACAACCCAACCATGTCGAGGCTTAACAGGGTGCTCACCTCAGTAGAATGAGAAGTTTTATATTCGTACTCCTTCCTGTCAGTGTTGGCAACTAGGTGTTCTGATCATGCATCGTTGCTTCTCGTCACCAACGCATGTCTCAAACAAGGGGGACGCTTCCATTTTGACAATCACTAGGCTTTGCACAAAGACTTCCTACAGATTGTCAGCAACAGCTAGACAAGTCCGGTTCCATCCACTACCCCATTCCATCGGCTAGACGCTTTGCTCCGCGCCACTGCAAGAGCACTCCAAAGATGGAGCCAGGCTCCACTACTACAGAAAACCGTATTACAGACGGTTCAGAACCATCATCACAGACGGTTTTCTGAACCGTCTGAATTTATGAGTCAGTGATAATCGAATGTTATCACAAACGGTTATCAAACCGTCTGTGATATATCAATATCACAGACGGTTTTTAACTACAAACCGTCTGTGATATATAAATATCACAGACGATTTTTAACTAAAAACCGTCTGTGATAGGTTAGAATCACAGGCGGTTTTTACTTACAAACCGTCTGTTATTATCGTCTATCACAGACGGTTTTTAGTCAGTGCATGGACAGTACATATATTCCACCCCCTTATTCAACATATCCTCCTCGGCAGTCAGTGCATAGACAGTACATATATTTCACCCCCTTATTCAACATATCCTCCTCGGCAGCTCTTGTAAAAGCAGACACGCCGTTAATGTACTCTTCACTCACACGGCTCGTGGCATACATCCAGCTTCGGTCCTACGTTACGTACATATATAACAACTTAGTATTAAAAATTAAATTAACTAATTATTACTACATATATACCGGCCACATGTATTATATTGAGGCTTAATTTGCTACCTCAATTCTTATTATAAACACAACAGCTATTATATAACCAACAATTTTGCAAACCATCTTCAATTAATAACACTGATCACCAATTACTTAGATCTAAATTGTAATGCATGCAAAGAAAAAATAAAATTCATTACTAACCATATCTAGAGCAACCAGGAAAGTATAAATCTTCAAAGCTCAATATCTGCCCCCTCCCACCAAATTAACTGGCCTGAAATCGCCAAGCTTGCCTCCTGAGCGAAAGAGTAAAGCACCAGCTAGATCTGGATCGAAATGAAGACAGATGTGGTCTGAGCAGCGCAATAAATGCCTAGTGAGCATTATCACAGACGGTTTTTAATAAAAAACCGTCTGTGAATTATCATAGACGGTTTTTATTCAAAACCGTCTGTGATAACCAGCTTATCACAGACGGTTTTTAATACAGACCGTCTGTGATACTTCGGTATCACAGACGGTTCATCGGTTTAAACCGTCTGTGATACTCGTTTTCTCCGACGCCGCCAACACAGACGGTGTCCAAATTAAAACCGTCTGTATTAGTGTTGGTCACAGACGGTTTTGTCAAACCGTCTATGATTGACCGTCTAGTATTAGACTTTCTGTAGTAGTGCTCAGTTTTGCAACATCACTCTTCAATTCCTCATGGTTGAAGAGATCATTTCCAAGTTGGAGTATGTGCAAGACTCTCAAAAGAATGATGATTCAGCAGTGATCGTGACTACTGTGGCTACGGGAGGGTGACGCCAACACAGACTTCTTTCATTCCCAAGCGAGGTGTCATAGTTAAAAGAACAGAATCAATTCCCTCTCACATAATGGGAATACCTATCATTTACATGAAGAAATGGCATCCCTGTTGCACCAACAGTTCGTGTCCATGGTGCAAACTGATGAACAAGCCACAATGTCGATCAATTCGAATATTGACATGAAGAATGGCATCCCTGTTGCACCAACATTTCGTGTCCATGGTGCAAACCAATGAACAAGCCACAATGTCAATCAATTCGGATGTGGTAGGTCTGTAGCGGTAGGACCTACACAGTCCAGAGCAGCCCTTTAGGGTCTGTTTGGATTGGAGATTTGGTGGGATGGGATAGCTCCATCCCAGGTATGCGGGATGGGATAATCCCACTTTTTTTGTTTGGATGAAGGGATAGAATGGGATCTAGTGATCCCACCTCTTGTTTGGATGGAGGAATGGAGTGAGATAGCTGCATATACTCACCGGAGAGGAAGCCGGCAGTGGAGAGAACGGCGGGGAGGACGCGCCGGGGCGGAGGCCGGAGAGGATGACCGGAGCACGGCGACGAGGACGGCGAAGACGACGACCGGAGCACGGCGACGACGACGGCGACCCGAGCAGACCCGGAGCGGAGACCCGAGCAGACCCGGGAGATGGGGGAGCGGCGCGGGGAGACGGGGGAGCGACGCGGGAGATGGGGGAGCGGCGCGGGGAGATGGGGAGCGCGCGATGGGCGATGGGGGATGGGGATGGCAGGCGACGCGGGCGATGGGGGAGCAGCGGGCGATGGGGAGATGGGGAGCGCGCGGAGCGATGGGGAGCGGCGCGGGCGACGGGGGAGATGGGGGAGCGGCAGCGAGTGCGGGCGATGGAGGACGCGCCGGTTGGCTCGCGATGGGGAAGATGGGTTGGCTTGGTTCGCTCGTTTTTGAGGTACCAGCTCAACCTAGATTTCAACAGAATATTCTCTTTTGGGTTCAACCCATCCCACCAAGTCCCCAATCCAAACACCATCAAAAATGGGTTGGTCCCCTCCCATCCTAGGATATACCCCAAACCAAACACTACCTTACTGAGAACGAGGTTCTCCAAGCAATCAAAGCACTACCAGCTAAGAAGGCCCCCAGTCCAGATAGATTCACAGGGTTATTCTATCAAAACGTATGGCCTATCATCAAAGAACACATCATGGCTGGTATATATGCATTCTTCTCCATGGATTGTCACTGTTTCCACAAGCTAAATTCAGCTTTAATCATCTAACTTCCAAAAATGAAAGGAGCTTCCCAGCCTTCAGATTTCAGGCCAATCAGTTTAATACATAGTTTTTCTAAGCTAATCACCAAGCTCATGGCCCTCAGGTTGCAGCCGCACATGGATCAGTTAGTTGATTACAATCAATGTGCATTCATCAAGGGTCGCATGATTCAAGACAACTTTAAGTTCATGCATGATGCTATCAGGAAGTTACGACGAAAAAGAGAGAAGAAAATTCTCCTCAAGCTTGACATTCCTAAGGCCTTTGACCGCCTGTCGTGGCCTTTCTTGCTAAAGGTTTGCAGAATCGGGGTTTCGGCACTCAGTGGGGTGACTGGCTCTCAATTTTACTCTCCTTGGCAACGACCAGAATTTTGCTCAACAGCATGACGGGCCGGAAAATCCATCATTGTGGAGGGCTTTGGCAGGGTGATCCATTGTCGCCCTTGCTTTTCGTCATTGCCATGGATGTGCTAAACAGACCCTTTTAATAGCTACTCAAGCCCAAATTTTAACGCCAACACAATCTTTTCTGAGGCAATGCTCCTTTTATGCGGATGATATCATGTTATTCATCAGTCCACAATTCTAAGACCTCATTGCCCTTAGAAGATATTGTCGCTATTTGGGGCAGCTTCAGGCCTCATGCCGAACATGCTCAAATCATCTTTAACTCTAATCTGCTGCACGCAAGATGAGCTTTGGACTACACAACAGTTTTTTGGGTGCAATATTGACACCTTCCCCATCAAATACTTGGGAATGTCACTGTCAGCTAGACAGCTAAGGAGGCAATATCTTCAACCGTACATTGACAAAATATAGGCTACCTTACCTAGTTGGAATGCCAAACCGCTTTCAAGGGCAAGGATGCTTATCATTGTCTATCCACGGCAGGAAAGTGCCTACTAAGCTGGCAGCAAACTTGTCGTCCATACGAGTATGGAGGACTTGCCATCCTAGACCTCAAGCTTGCCGGCATTATATTTTGCTCACGTTGGGAATGGATGGCACGCACTGATCCAGGGTGGTTATGGCATGGCGTTCGAGTGCCAAAAGATACTGCAACTGAGAACTTCTGCGAGTCAACATTCACTCAAATAGGGGATGGCAACCCAACTATTTTTTGGACTGACAGATGGCTTCAAGGGCAAGGAATACGTGATCTAGCCTCGACAATTTGGGCAAAAGTGAAGAAACCTGTAGTACCCAGATTTTACAATCCGGATTCTTCTGTGGTTCCACTGCACTATTCCCTGGATCAGTAGATAGTGCTCATAGATTACAGTTCTGATTATCAAAGTACATATCATGTGGAAGCGTAAATATGATAGTAGCTTTACTCATGGGCCGATTAGGCCAAAATCAATAAATTGCAGCAGCGGAAGAACGAAGCATACAGGTGGGACCTTCAGGGCATGCCCACAGGCAGCCAACTGGAGGTTAGCGACCTAGCTCTTGATATCTTCATCTTCGTTGCCACCCTGACCAATAGTGTTGCTGAAGCATAGTGATCTGATTCCTGATTCTGCATTTGTTGTGAAAGCGAGTGTGAGCACAAATCACCGTGCTCCGCGAGCCAATACAGAGGATGCAAATAAATAGTATGTATGGCTTATCAAAGGAGAGGCTTGGGTTATTTTATTTGCCATAAATCGCTTTTGGTAGCATTATTATTAAATCATAATATTATTGTTGCTATCTAAAACTCCACACTGATTGCCATAATTGACTTAATCCATCGAAGATATACTTTCTTTATTGATTGCTGTCTAAGACTCCAAGCAGCGAATGTTATCATTTACTTAATCCACCGATCACACACTTTCTATATCGAGTGTTGTCTAAAACTCCAAACAGCGAGTATAATCGTTTCCTGAATCCACCAAACACACATTTTCTATATTGAGTGCTGTCTAAAACTCCAAACAGTCCAATCTTGGGGTGGCTAATCATCAACTCTTCATTTCTAAATTCTAATGATTATCCACATAATTGCTTTTAAATCCACCGAAATCATTCGTATCGGGACATTCTAACAATTCAATCCTTTTGTTATTGATCCAAAACCATAATTTGCTCTTCCAATAATCAATCTTATTTTCCATTATCTATCTCTAACTAGTTCAATAGTATACCTCCACCAAGAATATCATTGATTAAGATTATACTTCAATAATTCTTATCATTCCTCCAATTTCCCAAAATTCAATTCATCCATCTGGTATTTGATCAAATCCTATTAATCCCATCATCGCCAACATCTCCCAAGAATTCATATTAGATATCAGTGTTGTAATCCAGCAATTACCTTTGCACTCTCTAATTCTCCAAAAATCATTTAAATCATCTATCTAGCCTATATATTCATTTAAACTCCACCAATTTATTTCTCTCAGAATCCACATTATCGTTTCTTTTTTATGATCGACATGAATCCACCAATAGCTTTATGTGCTTACCACAAACAACTATCTTCTTTTCTTACGACTCTATTTATTCCTCCTGACGTTTTATTTTGTGAGAAGTATTATCATTATTTAAAAATATAATACATAAAAATTTCCTGAGACCTAACAGTTTTGACTAAAAACATAATGTGTAAGAGAATGCAATAATAATAGCGATCCAAATTTCATCCACCGTTACATGGTCTCTGCACCATTTGCTAGACCTTCAGCGTTATAGCCGCTTACATTATCACTAGGACGACACCCAGGGCAACACAAATTAGGACTTTCCACTGCCCTCCACTTTTACATTCCACCCACAAAGTTTTTGAAATAAAACTATATCTAGTTAAGTTACCATGTCCGCCCTTGACCGTGGGCACAGTTATTCGAATAGTTTTGACTCTGCAGAGTTTGCACACTTTACCCACAAGAGACAGTTTACTCGTTGCCGTACACGATTCCTTCGCCGTGCGGTTGAGCAAACCATCACAGTAACCATTCAAAGTACCTTGCCCCTTCCATCATTTCACCCTATGGGTCGCTCCCACTTGCGGTGGGTCCCATACGTTGTGCGGGATGTTCTCCTTCTGAACGTCAGCAGCTGGCTACCCCCACTGCTACTCGCCACAGCAGAACTTCACACTCTGCGAGTGTCCCATTCAAGCCGTCACACAGATAGCCGCTTGCACTACCTCACCACCTCCTCCTGTGAGGATGACTTTCAGGGTCCGGTAAATCTACTAAGCCAAGTTGTACTTTACAGACTTGTGGTTGTACTGTTTTACACAGGAGGTCATGACAAGATTCAGTCCTTAGTGGTATCTGGGCGGTTCTAGATCTTAATGTTGACATACCTCAACTTGAACTAAAAGTGTATCACATGTTGAGGGGAAGCTGGATTTTCTGCATTTCATTTTTGCATTGTAATATAACTACATGGAGCCTTGATTATTATCCTGTTATGACATGTTTACAATGCATTACATCTTGCCATGATCTGTGTTTACTTGCTAAATTTATCATGACTTTATATGTGTAGTCAAGTCTTTACCATGATAGGTTGATTAAAATGCTCAACTTGAACTAATTCATGTCTTGTTAGCTCTTGAGACTGGTCTCTCTTTAGTTATCCTTTTACGATTCATGTCATGTCAAATAGGCTGAGTTGAGTCTTGAATCCTTATTGAGCTTTAGATTGAGCTATACTAGGTTCTTGATGAAGCATGCGTTAGTACAACATTTTAAGAAAGCAAAAAGATCTCTTTTGTGCAAAAGAACTGATCTCACCAATTCTCTCATGAGACTGCTTGCCATTGCACTAGGTATTAACTTAGGGGGAGTTTTGGATGACTAAGACTATCTTCTTAAGCTTCTAACTTGGAATAGTCGCATAAGGCTTGAGATCTAGTACATGCCTAAACAAAAATCTGGTTGAAAATAATCATGAGATTTATAAAGGAAAAATATGTCAATTGTACTAAATTTGCTTAATTACACAAAGATCAAGTACTTAAATAAATGATTCATTCTTGAACTTGTAGCACTCTAAATTGACTTAATACTAGCTTCTTGGTTCCACTTAGATTATTGACATGGCCTGCATCATCTTTGGATACCTTTAGTTAGACTAGAATAATGGTTGACTTGACATGCTAAGAATTTCGACTAATTTTCAGATTATGACTTATTTGGCTTACCTTGTCTCTACATGTGTGGTCATGATCTTGATAGCATTCTTATATGTTATGGCTTGATGTAATACTTCACGGTCATATTGGATAATCTTCATGGCTCATCATGCTTAAAATGAATTACATTCAGCCATTCCATCCATTCTCATGATTGTTTCTCTTCCTTGCATCTTGATGATTTTATTGCCAAAAGGGGGAGAATAGCGGAGAAAAAGCCATTTGGGAACCTTCTGGAGCTTTGGAGAACAATTTGCTCTTTCTATTTGTTGCTCTAGTGTTTCTTTTGTCGACATGGTCATAAGCTTCTTTGATTTCTTTTGGACCATGTTTGACTCTCTTTCATTCTCAAACTCAATTTTATGCTTTTTCTGTGTTTGTCAATATACTCATCAAGGGGGAGATTGATAGACCATGTGGATGTGACCCCGTGTGTGTGATGAGTAATTGACTTCTTTTTAGGAAAGTCGAGTTTGGTTTGTGTGGTTTGGACGATGTCGTTGCACGGTGCAATTGGTTTCGGTCGAACTTGGTCAAACTTGGTCGAAGTGTTATAGGATGTTTATTCTCTTGATTCGACAGGTTTGGGCTTTTTCATGCTTAAGATTTCTCTTAATGTTATTGTTGATTATATTATGTCGAGCGGTGCTATGTGATGTGTTTTTATCTGTGATAGTTGTAGGATGTTGAGGCGAAGTCGTGGCGAGGCACGGGATGACCGGACTAGGCGCAGGCGGTGCTGAGGTCAAAGCGGTCGAGGTGTGCCGAAGACGGTGAGGACTCGAGGTGGTTGCGAGGCTTGGACGGAAAGAAACGAGAAAACTTCCCGGAAGGTGCAGAAGGGGCGATTTGATAAAATCGCAAGGCTGAACAAGTGGGAGCGGTTTCGGTTTGAGATTAGCGGGCAAAACGGGTTGGAAACCCAGTAACCAAAGCCTATATAAGGAGGGGTGTCTCCTGGTGTATGCATGGCTTGAGAGAGAGGTTAGAGGCTTTAGAGGAGTTGGTATTTGCTTTGTGCTTTCAGTTTTGGAGTTGGTGGGAGATGGCAGAGGACTGTTTTGTTTGTCTCCCGTAGGTTCCCTGTCTTGTGTTCTCCCCTCCATGTGTGTTTGAGAGGGCATGAATTCTTGATCTTTCAATCATGTATGGGGATGAAGTGGTTGTAAACCTTACTCTCTTGTAATCATCCCTCTCTATGCCTTAATATATGCTTGAGATGTTTTGGTTTCATGTGGTTCTCTGATTTCTATTTCGTTCTGCACTCAGTCCTTGCCTTTGTGTTTTTGTGTTCTTGGGTTGAAATCTTGATCTAATGGCTGGCTCTTGATTGCTCTGAGATGGGAAGTAATTCAAGGCCCCTTGGGCATTCCATTTTCAAGATCAAGTTGAGGATTCAGTGGTTTCTGTAGACTCTCAGGCCTTCGTCAAATTTTTCCTCTGTATTTGCTTTTCTAGGGTTTCTCAACAAAGGAATCTTGACCCCTTTGATTCCCTTCAAAAGAAGGCTCGAGATTTGGGTTCTTTTGTCCTGAGTTCATTACTAAGTCAATTGAAAGATCTTGAGGAAAGGATGGATGGATAGTGAATAATCTGAAAAATACTTTCTCCATCTCCTAGATTTTCAGATTTTAGCTTAAATCTTGATTTCTTGCTTTTGGAATGAATTCATTTGATTCCTAAGGTCTTTATGCTATTTAGAACATGTTCTTGATCTTTTGGCCTGAGGAAAACAGAACCATTCTACTAAATTCCCTGCATTTGGCCAGATTATGAAATTTCGGTTTTGCTGTCGGCCTTTTGCAGAGTTCTGCCTCAGTCTGCTGAGGGCCGGTCAGACCGGTCCCTCCTTGGCGGTCAGACCGGGCCTGCCAAGGTGGTCAGACCGACTCCTGGGGCGGTCAGACCGGAGCCCCATGGGCGGTCAGACCGGCCCTTATGAGGCGGTCAGACCGGCCCTCAAGGAGCGGTCAGACCGCCCGGCCCCCAGCAGTCTGACCGGCCAGACTCTTCTCCATTGAGGGATTTTCTGTTGCAGCTTGTTCTTGTTGTTTTGGTTTGCCCTGTTGTTTTCTCTGGTCAGCTAAAGGTTCCAGTAGGGAGTTCTCTTCCTTCTTCACTGTTTCCATAGCAGTTGGAGAGGACAAAAAGTGGATACTTGTGGGGATTTTCAAAGTAGCAACATTCACGCCCCCCCTCTGTTGTCTATTTCGATCCAACATTAATAATGGGCATATACTAGAATCTTAAATTAAACATGTATTTGTATATAAAATAACAGCATGCAATTTGATAATTTAAACCAAAGTAATTTGCAGAAAATGTAGGTTCAACATGATCAAAGTATTGACTCGCCTTGCGCGGTTTACCGTGGTCTTGAGCTCACTCAAAGCTGTCTCATTCGAAAGGCTGAACTTCTAGTCTTTATCTTCACTTCACTCGTGATCTCGCTAGATCCCTTGATTCTTCGGGACTCCAATTTCCAATTACGTGCTAAACGACTGAATACAAATAAAGGCAAATAACTCAAAAGACCTATATAAATCCAAATAAACTCAATTTAGTTTTACTATGAGTTGATGGGTGATTCGGGTGGTTTGAGGCAAGGTCAGTGGTAGGATACGATGACTCAATCTTTTTATTAATAATCTCTTTTATTATTTTCATACTTATCAAGGAAGTTCCATGAGTTAGGTTATACCTATGAGTTGGTGCATGAGTCTAGCTAGGTATTATTTTGTCGAGCGTTAATATTCAGTGCATATATTATATACACGGTGTATACAAATTTTAGCTTACCAAATTAATATTAGAGTATGAATTTATAGCATTTTATGTGTCAATATTTTATGTATCCTCAGTTATTACTAGGCTTAGTTTAGTTTGAATTAGGATCTATTTGTACGGGTCGTTGCTTACTTTATTCAATCATGCTCGATATTATTATTTACTAAATCTAACGTTGAGATTTAATTCATGGCATCTTATCATTTCACCTATACTTCAATTATTATTAGGCTTAGCTTTAGTGTTAATTTAAATTTATTTATATGGGCAAGGCTTGTTTTACCGGGTCATGTTTCAACATTTGTTGTGTAGCAAAATCTACCACTAGGATTTATTTCAGGCGGCATACTAATTATTTGACATATATTATAATTATATTTAAGGGTAGTTTATATTAAATTTGGATACTTAACCAAAATTGTTTTTCCTTACCAATGCCTTTAATGACAAATTAGTCTTTAAGAGAATTATTCAAACCATATTAATTAATCATATATGAAATAACCCAAATTTAAATCTTCAAATACTCTCATTTATATCCTAATTAAATTTATTACATTTCCTTGATTATTTCTTAATTTTTTCCTTAACTGAAATGATTAATAAAAACAAAAAAAAAAGAAGGAAGAAATGCACCGAGAGGGAGTAGTACTCAGAACCTGAGGTTCGTGCGGCTGGCTGGACTCAGCTGACCAACTGGGCAGCGGCTCTTAGCGACTTTACTGGAGGTGGTAGTATAGAAGAGCGAACAGATGGAGGGGGACGGTGGCAGAGGAGAGGGTGGGAATCCGCAAAATAGGTTGCACAGAGAACGGGGAAGCGAGGGGTGGCGATGAATTGGCCGGAGCGGCGGCGAGATGGGCGGGTGGCGGTCCGAGGCGACCGGCGGTGAGGTGAGAAGGGGGACGGCGGCGCCGAAGAGGATGGGATAAAATTAGGAAGGGGCATGAGCATGTGGAGACCGGGAGAAGTTCACCGGTAACGACGGCTTGGCTGGGGATGCACCGAGGCGGGCCGGCGGCGTGAGGCGGGGTCGGGCGACGATGGCGCACGGTGCCGGCGGCTTACAGGCGGCGACGGCCCTGGCCAACGGCGGGGAAGGTGTTGCCGGCCTCCATTGTCGCTCTAGCCGGAAGTAATCGACCCGTGGTGGTCACAATCGGCCAGGCTTTGGTTCGCCGGAGCTAAGGAAGAAAGAAGCGGCCGGTGGGCGGTGAGGCTCCGGGGGCCGATTCCCGGTGGTGGGAGGATGAGGGGGAGGAGGCAAGGCGGATGGAAATGCTCCCCTGCTTTTATAACTCCGAGCCGACCGGGCGGCGTGGGCGTGAGTCGACGGGGCCGGTGGGGACAGCGGAAGAACCGAGCGACGTTGCAGGCGGCGTGGCAGAGCAACGAGATGGGCGCGGCGTGGCGACGTGCTTGATGGAACGGGATGGGGTTCGGGAGACTGTGCAGCGCGGAGGCAGGCGCAGCTGACGTAGGGGGCGACGGCGCACAGGGGAGGAACATGGGAGCAAGAAAGGAAAGAAGGAAGCAAGAGGAGGAACATGGGAGCAAGAAAGGAAAGAAGGGAGCGGCGCAGGTCCGGGCCCATTCGGCAGTGGAAGAAGGAAGGGGAAAAAGAGAGGGAAGGGAAAAGAGAAAATGGCTGGCCCACATGGCATAGAGAGAAAGGGAAGAGAAATGCCCATCAAACCAAAGTTTGGAGTTTTGCCACATTCAATATCTAAATTTAGATTTTTAATGTGAAATCAAGGCTCAACCTAAATCATTTGAATGGTGATTTAAATATCGTTCTGATTTTAGTTTCCAATTATTTTGATCCTCAGGTTGAGTTTACATTTTTAAATTTTAGTTTGGATTTAAGTGCTACCTAGAATTAGTTTAGAATTTGCAATTCATTGTGTTAGATTATTCCCATATCTTTTATTGACTTTACTATTGTTTGTACTTGGGTATTATTTCCAGTTATTATTTACTTAGAACAAAACGGAAGAAAAATCCAAATAAGACTTTGGCAAAAACTTCAAATGCCAACACGATGCGAATAAATTTTTTTAATTCTTCCCTATTTTTGAACGTTCAAAATTTTAGGATGTTACAAAACCTCACAAAAAAATGACCCTGGTAAAAGAGGTACTACACAACTGAAGTTGGATGAAAGATTTACAAGGTCCCTTCACCATGCAAGCCTTTTGTGAATTCTTTCTGCTGTGCTCAGCTATAAGCCAAGTAAATCTACAAGAAGGTCACAGATGACATCATATGGCGTTGGTCAACCAGCGGGATCTACTCTCTCAAATCAGCTTACGAAGCCCTTTTTCATGGTTCTGTTCAATTCCCTTATGCCAATGAATTATGAAAAAGTGCAGCCCCCCTCAAAGCCAACCTGTTCACTTAGTTGGTCCTCAAACGCCGAGTATGGACTTTCGCAAGGCTTTTAAAGCACAACATACTAGCACCAGCGACATGTCTATTCTATGATCAAGACTCTAAGACTGTCGACCATATCTTCATTTGGTGTTCAATGGCAAAGCAGATGTGGCACCTCATGTTTCCCTGGTTGTTGCCCTGTACTTCTTACAACTTCACCGTGCAGACACTGCACGAACACTAGCCAATGATTCAGGGATTGGTGCCCAACTCCAAGCGAAAATGAATAGACTCCCTAATTATCCTGGTCATTTGGATGATCTAGAAGGAGAGGAATAGGATGCGACATGATCAACGAAGCCTTAACATTCAGGAGTTTGCAAACCGCATCAAACAAGAGTTCCTCGCTTGGTCGTCGACTAGAAGATCCAGGCTGTGCAATCTTATTCCTTGACAGGATCATCCTGGGTTGCTTCCCCACAGGGCCGGTCCTGAGATTTTAGGGGCCCGAGGCGAAACTAGAAATAGAGGCCCTGTTATAAATATCTAAATATAAATCTACACATACACACACACACACACACACACACACACACATATATATAATTTTACCAACAAACACTTAAAATGTGTTATGTATTAAAGAAAAATTCATATCAAAGAGTTTATAGCTATTACCTTAAAATTTTCTTCAAACATTTCTAGATGCGAAGTCATTAATGATGGTATTGATATCAATCTCATCCAACAATTTTTTTCTCAATACATAAAGTTGCCAAACCGTTTAACCTCTCTTGAGACATTGTTGACCTTAAATGATTTTTCAACAATTTCAACTTTGAAAAGCTTCTTTCAGCTGATGCCACAGTCACATGCATAGTAAATAAAATCCAATAAGCAATAGAAATATTAGGATAACAATCCGCTTCTCTGACAAACTCAAAGATCTCCATAGCAGACATTGGTTTATCTGATAAAGTCAATTGCATAACACTTAACTCAGAAATTAGATCATGTAACATCCTGAAAAATTTAAATTTAAAAATATGAGTTTCTTGAATTATTTTTGCAATATATTCTGTTGGAATTTGGATTTTATGGTGTTTTCCTGAACATTGGATGAGATTTCAAATTTTTAAGAATTCATAAAAAAACAAACATTAGTAATACCCTAAAAAGGGAATATGCAAATAATAGAAAACAAAAATTTTTAATACGAATCTGAAAAGATGATCCAAGATATGGAGGAGAAATCCGAGTTAAAAATATAAAATCGCATTTTGGAAATCATGATACAAATAGCAATAAAAGTACATGAATAAAAATACTAACGCATATATATATATATATATATATATATATATATATATATATATATATATATATATATATATATATATATATATATATATATATATATATATATATATATATATATATATATATATATATATATATATATATATATATATATATATATATATATGTATGCATGTATGTGTATATATAAATTGTGCAAGAAGGAGCTCATAAAAATTAGCAAATAAAAATAAGTATTATGCAAAAGGCTTAGCAAGATGAGCAAGACATAAAATATAATGACACAAAAATAAATAGGCGTGAAGGAAATATATACATGTATATAAATGGACAAATAAATAAAAATGTATATATGTGAATCTATATATATATAAGTAAATAAATATAAAACCTATACAAAAATAGAATAAACAAATATATATAAGCATATATGTATATACCTAGGTATAAACATGCAATACATCAACAATAAATAAATAAAAAAAGGAAAGCAATAAAGCCAGTTGGCCAAATCAGCCCAGCTCCATCGCGCCCCTGCCTACTTTTCTTTCCCACTGCCCCGTGGGTCCCGAATGCCAGCGCCACCCCTTCTATTCCTCTCTTCTTCCCGCAGCACTGCTCTTTTCCTTGTCTTCTTCCCCACTCGCCCGGACCCCCACCTCTCCTCCTCTCTGCCGCTTTGGTCAAAAGCCATGGGACATGCGCCCGAATCCCACCGCAGCGCGCCTCACCCCTCTGCGCGCGACCCTCCCCCGCTGCTCGCGCCCGCACGTCACTCCTCCGCGCGCGCGAGCCTGCGCCGCCGCCCGCACGCCGCCGCGGCTCGCTCGAGGCCTTTAAAGGCGAAAGAACCCTCCCGGATGCACCGCCCTTCCCCACACATCCTACTCCCTCACGGAATCGAAGCCCCAGCGCTCGAGCTCGCCGGAATCACGTTCTTCTTCACCGCCGGCCAAGCGCACCACCACCGCCGACGTTCTCTCCAGCCGCCCTCGCCAATTCCTCCGCGTCGAGCACCTCAAGGCATCACGAAGTCATCTCCACGGCCGCTGGAGCTTCTCCTTCGCCCCAGCTCGCCGACGCAGTGTGCCTTCACCGCCCGGCCAAGCCTCACGCCGCCGGCCAGCCCCGGTTCCCCTCCGGCCCAGCCAACTCGCCGGTAAGCACCCCTGTGATTCCCTCCTACTCCTGCGCATGCTAATTTCTCCTCCTCTATGCCGGCGCCGTCGCTCCATTCTCACCCGCCACCGCCGCCCAATTCACGCCCCACCGACCCGTGCCATCCGAGCCGCGCGATTCCTCCACCGACATCTGCACCTCCCGGGAACCCGCTTTGCCGCCTTCCTCCCCTCTTGCCTTCCTCGCGGAGCCCTCGCCGACGGTCGTGCGCTCCCATGTCCTCTGTTTCGGCCGGCTGCTCTGCTTAAGTCCCCCAAAACCCGCCTGCTTCATTAGTATTCATTTCCCCGGCTCACTCGAGTAACACCCAGTGACCGACACACTCTGAGCGCGCCACCTTGAACACCTAGGTTCGATTCCTCTGGACTGCAGTGGTTAGAATAGTTAAGTTTTAATTTTTGTTTGGTTGCCAAGCCAATTGCAGCTAGAAAAATATTCCTAAAAATCTGAAATAATCTCACAAAAGCTACTAAAGTTTGTTAGGACATAAAAGAGTTCATTAAACATTTAACTTTGGGTTAATCCTCATATATTGGTAGCTAAGGTGCCATGAATGGTGGATTCCAAAAGTTTAATTAATGAGTGAGGGCATATTGAGTATATAAGAATTCTGTGTAGAGGATTGCTCACATAAAATGGTAACTTAGTAAATAGATATTGAATGAACAATAAAGCATAAACCCTTGCAATTTAGTAAACGTCATAGAATTAGCTATTACAAAGTCTAGACCATGAACCAATGTTTCTATGCCTTTGCAATTAGGAGATTCCTTTTTGAATATTAGATGATTAGAACATTAGGCCAACCAATTTTATCAGAATGTAAATAAGATTGTTTAAGATGTAATATTTGATCAGTTACCACATATGAGCAATTATCATAGTTTGAATATTTATTGAGGTCTAATTACTAATGAAAGGCATTGATAAAATATGGTCACGATAATGTCCAAATTTAACAAGGACCCAAATTAATATATATATGTGCAAATAGGTTCATGCAAGATTAAATTTAAGGGGAATAAAAATTGATAACTACATTAGCAAGGTTTCAAATTAAAAAGATTACCCTGGACCATAATATATGCCCTAAGCATGCTGCCATTAAATAAATCTCAATGGTAGGTTTAAATCAAATTAAGCCTCTTCGTGAAATTAATTAAACAATGGGGCGTGACCATAAACATTTAAATTAAAAAGTCAAATTAATACACCATTACTAAAATGTAATAGCCTAGGTCATCAAGCATTAAAATAATCCCACAGAATATAGATACTCTAAAGTAAATATGTAACATGTAACTATTAACACGAGTAATTAGGGTCACAAAAAAAAAGACACCTACCAAGTGATGTCAAATATATGAATTCAAAATAAAACTAATCCTAATCGAAACTAATGCGTAGATAAAATAATAATGGCACTATTGATTAAATCTTAATGCTAGATTAATAAATAATAATGAAGAGTATGAAATAATAAGATGTGACTAGTGACAACTAGATGCACATAAAATGTCATCCATAAAATGCTATACACCTACACTCTAAAATTTATTCGGTAAGCCAAAATGCCCTAAAAAGTAACGTTCGACAAAAGGATACCTACTCATAGGTTCATCCTAACTCATGGAACTTCCTTGATAAACATAAAAATAAATAAAAGAAACTGTTAATAAAAGATCGAGCCATCGTTTTCTACCACCGGCCTTGCCTCAAATCACCCAAATCACCCAATAACTCATAATAATACAAAAGTTGAGTTTATTCGGATTTACTTGGATCTTTTGAGTTATTTGCTTTTATTTGGATTCAGTCGTTAATAGCGTAATTAGAAATTGGAGCCTGAAGATTCTACGGATCAAGCGGGAACGAGATCAATGAAGATCAGAAATTAAAGATCATCGCATGAGGCAACTTCGTGTGAGCTCAAGACTACGGTAAACCGCGACAGGCGAGTCAATACTTTGATCATGTTGAACCTACATTTTCTGCAAATTATTTTGGTTTAAATTATCAAATTGCATGCTGTTATGTTATATGCAAATACATGTTAATTTAAGATTCTAGTTACATGCCTATTGTTTACCTTGAATAATATTACACCCTCTTTGGAATATTTGAATGTGTAAACCTTGTCGCCCTAGCAAAATTATAATATTGACCTTTTGAAATTAAGTCCCTAATTATATGCCATGCTTAGTATTGCGTAGATATTCATGGGTGCGAGAGCGCCCAAGCATCACTTTTTAATCTCGAGAAAATTGGTTGGGCAGTCATGGTGGGAATGACTGGTATATTTGACATGGCTATTTTATACCCTCAAAATTCCCAACTTGCTTAAATATCTGGGTGGATTGGTTGGATGGTGTGAGTGTGGTGCAGTGGATGCACAAAATGGGTTAGTGATAGACCGCCTGGATACCACTAAGGACTGAATCTTGTCATGACCTCCGGGTAAAATAAAGTACAACCACAAGTCTGTAAATTACAACTTGGCTAAGTACATTTATCGAATCCTCGGACTCATTTCACGGGTTGGGGTTCGAAGGGGTTATGCTATGGCAAGGGGGCCTGAAGGGACACCAGTGGGGGGTGAAGTTTCCCAGCTGTCCTACGTTGCGGAAAGAGAGAAGGTCCGCTGCGTAGTGGCCGTGGGAAACATCCAGCAAGACAGATGGGACCCACCGCAAGTGGGCAGTCTCCCATAAAAGTGAAATGAGAAAAGGGACTTGATAATTTGAAAAGTCACTGTGATGGTCTGCTCAACCACATGTCTAAGGTATCATGTGGGGCAACGAGTTGATTGTCTCTTATGGTGAAAGTGTACAAACTCTACAGAGTCTAAAACTATTCGAATAGCCGTGCCCACGGTCAAGGGCGAACATGGGAACTTAACTAGATATAGTTCTATTTCAAAATGCTTTGTGGGTGGGAATGGAAAAGTGGAAGGGCGATGGACTGCCCTGGTTTGGAATTGTCCTGGGTGTCGTCCCAGTGGTAAGTTAAGCGGCTATAACGTCAAGAATTGCTATATGGTGCAGATGCCATGTAACGGTGGATGGAATCTGGATCGATATTAATACTGCATTTCCTTGTACATTATGATTTGTTCTAAAAATGCTAGGTCTTAGGAATTTTTATATAATTGTATTCAAAAGCACTCTTCGCAAAATAAAATAACCCGAGCCTTCCTTTGATTAGCCATACATGTTATATCTTGCATTCTGTGTATTGGCTCGCGGAGCACGGGGTCGGAGTGCTCACGCTCGCTTTTGCGACAAAAATTCAGAGTCAAGGATCAAGTCAACCCGCCTCAGCAACAAGATTGGACAAGCTGGCAGAAAGATGAAGATGTCAAGAACTAGGCCGCGAACCTCCAGTTGGCTGCCTGTGGGCATGTCCTGAAGGTCCCACCTGTGTGCTCCGTTCTTCCGCTGCTGCAATTTATTGATTTCGGCCTAATCGGCCCATGAAGTAAGTCTACTATTATATTTACGCTTCCGCATGATATGTATTATGATATTCATTACTGTAACTGTGAGCACTATCTACTGATCCAGGGAATAGTGCAGTAATCACAGAGGAATCCGGATGTTAATATCTGGGTGCCTACAGATCATTTAACTCAACATCAGATGAACCATCTAGAGAGAAAGTTTCTGCAAATTTTGTACAACATTCTTTTAATTTAGTTCGATCCAATGACTTCAATGTTGTTGAACTCATTAAAAATCCAAATATACTTCCGAATGTTTGGAGTTTTTGAAATCTACTTTTCAATGAATTAATTGCCATATCAACCATAACAAAAAAATAATTAACTTCAAAAGGCCCAAGATAAATCTTCAAAGTATGTATATACACTACATAGTATATGGGGGCCCCTAGATTTTGGGGGCCCAGGGCGGCCGCCCCTCTTGCCCCCCCTCAGGGTCGGCCCTGCTTCCCCATCTAGTTTAATGTTCTAGCTTCTCCGTTTTTCTCTCTTTCAGTCGTCTACCTTATGTATTACTAACTTGAGACTTTGTTTCCCCTGGTCTTCAAGCCATGTTTGTACCACATTCCCCCTTAATGAATGAAACGCAAGCCTATTGTATTTTCGAGGAAAAAAAGATCCCACAAGAAAGTGAGTGAATGAGCCCAACAACCGTACCCCTATTGGTTCAAACAGTTGGCAGAGTCACCTTGCACGTGGTCTCAATGATGTCACTGCGGTTGCGGTGGCACAAGAAGCGGGACAACCGGACGAGCTTCTCCCACACGATGCGAATCGTGTGGCGCCAGTCCTTGCTGCCGCGGGGGGCCTTCTCATCAGCCTCGCCCTTGGGGGGCTTGTCCTTCTACGGCGAGGAGCCGGCGGCGCCGACGCAGATGGGTGTGGGGTGGTTACGAGAGGTGGGAGGACAGCGGCGACAATGAGGCGGGGGCGAGGGGTGGAGGGAAGGAAGGTGGCAGTGGCCATTGGAAGAGAAGCGAAACGAAGAGGCTTGGTGGGAGCTGTTTTGCTATCCTATCCATTCGTTCGAAAGGATTTTACGAGATGTTGCCACATGTGGGTAAAGCATTGGGGCCTGATAACATCCCTATTGAGGTGTGGAAATGCCTAAGAGAAGTGGCGATTGTTTGGCTAACTAAGTTATTCAATAGCATTTTTAGGTTGAACAAAATGCCAAATGAGAGGCGGAGGAGCATATTAGTACCAATTTTCAAAAATAAAGGAGACATTCAAAGTTGTACCAATTATAGAGAAATTAAGCTCATGAGTCACACAATGAAGTTTTGGGAATGAGTGATTGAGAATTGTTTAAGAAAAGTGACTAGCGTCACGACAAACCAATTTAGTTTTATGCCTGAGAGGTCGATCACGGAGGCGATTTTCTTTCCACGACAGTTGATGGAGAGGTATAGGGAGCTCAAGGACCTTCACATGATATTAGTTGACTTGGAGAAAGCCTATGACAAAGTACTAAGAAATATCATGTGGTGGGTGCTTCAAAAGAAAAGAGTCCCAACAAAATATATTACCCTAATTAAGGACATGTACGAAAATGTTGTGATTAATGTCAGAATGTGTGGTAGTGTTACTAATGACTTTCCCATTAAGATAGGACTACATCAGCGTTGAGTCCATATATTTTTGACCTAGTGATGGACGAGGTCACACGGTACATACAAGAAAATATCTCTTGGTGTATGCTTTTCATTGATGATGTGGTGCTGGTTGATGAGAGTAGGATAGGTGTTGATAGGAAGTTCGAGTTATGGAGGAATGTAACATCCCAAAAAGAGACTTAGTGTAAATGAAAAAAAATAAAAATCTTTTATTTGTTTTTCCAGTTTTGTTTAAAATTTTTGGTGTTCATTTGAATTTATTGTTTTGGGTCCCTTACTAAAAATCCAAATTAATAAAATGTAAGCCTTGATCAATAGCCAAGACTAAAAATCAAATCAAGGAAAATTTCAAATTTCCTATGCAAACCCTAAAGTCTGAAAAATATACATAGATATATAACAAGTAAAAATTTAATTAGTTGTCACTAGAAAGTTTAAGATAAAAAATGGGAAATTTAAATTAAAAGTTGATATTAGAAAAAGTTTCTCCATCTAATTAATTTAACCAAATTATCCTTTTCTGAAAAAAGGAGGGAAATCAACTTCTTGGGCCGCAGCCCATCTTTCTCCCTCTCCCGGCCCACTCCTTTTCTTCTGGCCTTTTCTCCTCTCCTGTCGTTTGGCCCAAGCACTGCGCCCTCCTCCTCCACGTGCGCCTGCGTCGTCTTCCTCCTTAGCGCGCCTGCTCAACCGGCCCCGCTCCTGCCTCCATCCTCTTCACGTCAGCCGTTCCTGCCCCGATCACCGCCCTTGCTATCGCGTCGTGCCAAAAACCCGTGCATTCCCTAGGAGTTGACCCCGTCGCATCCCGCAATCCTGCCGCCACTGTCCCCCTGCCGTGCTCCCGCCCACACGCACCCGTGAATCACCGTCCCGTCGTCCTGCACCTCAGCCCCCGGCAGCAGCTTGAGCACCCCCGTGACCCCCCTTCCAGCCTTAAGTAGCCACCGGCCTCCCTCTTACACCGCAGTCCTCCCCTTCCTCCTTCTAACTCTGCGCCACACCGGCCACCGCCGCCTTACCTCGCCCCGACCGCTTCAGTGACTTCCCCGCCGGTCCGACCGCACCATGGTGCGCCCCGAGCAGCCTCCTCCCTCCTCCCGCGAGTAATCGAACTCCGGCGCCCTGTAGCTTGCTGCACGGCCGACCTTCCTTGCCACCGGCCAAAATCGCCACCGTCTGCGACTCGGTGCCAGGCGCCTCAATTCCTCGGGTTTTGAGCACCACCGTGGGGCCCCGGAGCTAACCCCCACCTCGCCAACCCTCCCCTCCCTCTCCGGCGAGCCGGCACCATGTCCCAGCCCGTGCGCCACTGACCCTTCTCTGTTCTAAGCCCCGCCAGCACCACTCTTTTCGTTCCATTTGCGCCACTTAGTCAGTCCAAGGCTCCCGTCCACTTGGTTAGCCGAGTGCGCGCTCGCCTTCCAGGCCGCAGGTCGCGAGTTCAAGTCCACACTGTGCGCTCATTTTTCTTCTTTTAAGTTTTCTTTTGCTCTTCTATCTCCCTCCCATATTGATCCATCTCAAATACTAAAACTGAGGAGAAATTTGAAAATAGTCCCTGAAAACTAATAAATTTGTTTAAGATTTAATATTGGGTTAACTATCATATATGAGTAATTAATGTGACTTGTATGTTGTAAAAAAATCTAATTGTTAATCAAGGGGCTCTTGCAATTAAAACCTATTTTCTTAACTAAGTTCATGACAGCAAAGAGCAATGAAATAGTATATTAATCCTTACATAAAACTAAAACAAGATTATGCATGACCTACTTTCAAATGGCAAGTAATTATCTTGGACTCAATGAATGTAAATATTAAAGTTTAATATGTGGGACTAATTGAAGGAGTTTATAACTTAGAAATTCCTGAAACCTAACCCTAATTCATTTCTATCCGAATTAGTAGGATCATTGCTCTGAAATTAACTAACGTAAGAAGATAAAAATGCATGTTATCATAAACTGGGACTTGAAGCTTTACTCCCACATTCTACTTTCACACAAATCAAATACTAATATCCCATCCTATCAAAAGCTTGAATAGTCTAAATAGTATGTCATGTGTTTATCTCCAGATATAAATCTCTTCAAGCAACATCGAGTTTTGGTGTCTTGCAAATCGGCTATGTCTAGCCATACTCCTATCTAAAGCAGAATGTCCTTGTGAATAATTCTTCGACGCCGATCCTTCTTTTATATCCTTTCCCGGTGAAGTTACTCTGTCACTTCGCTTCCACCCAAAAATTCGTTTGACTCCGTCGCTATCCTGCAGCTCACTACACACCATTAATCATAAGCAAATTATAAATAAACTTAATTAAACTTATTTGGACTTTTACTGGATTTGTTGATTTTGTTAGTCGTTAATCGTGCAATTAGTCACTGGAGCCACGAAGAGACGATAAGTTCAAGCGGGATCAAGACTTGGAAAGAGACGAAGATCAGTAAACCAAATAATCGACCGAGAAGGCTTTGAATGAAATCGAGGCCATGGTAAATCGAGCAAGGCAAGTCATCACTTTGATCATATTGATCCTACATTTTATGCAAAATTATGTTCCTTTAAATTATCAAATTGCATGCTTACTTTATTATGCAAATGTATGTCGAAGCTTAAGGTAGTTACATTCCTATTTGATGTTTTAAATACTACTATGCCTTTTCCTTGACACTTGAATCACCTGACCATTGTCACCCTAGGCGTTAATAATAACTTTACTAGCTTTAAGTCATATTAATGCCGTGCTAGTCTTGTAAAGTCCAGGGCCTCAGTAGCCCTGATAATCATTCTTTAATTATGGAAACTAGTTTTGGGACAATCATGGGATGTACGTGACTGAATAATTATGTTAATTTGTGTTATGCTTCTTAAAACCCTAAAAATCTGCTAAACATGTTTGGGCGGGTGGTAAGAGCGGTGTGTGTGGATGTAACACAGGGAATGTGGAATGAACCACCTGGACAAATTAAGGACTTAATCATGTGTGGACCCTCCGTGTATAACAGTACAACCACAAGCTGGCATATTGTAGGCTTGGCTGAATAATTTACTGAACTCTCTAGTCATTTCACGGGGAACGTGTGTAGGTGGGTAATGAAAGCCCCACTTGGAATGGGACACCGGATGTAGGTGAAGTTGCCTAGGATAGCGTATGTGGAGAGTGGAGTCCGACTGCGCTAACCTATGGTGGACATCCCGCACAACCTATGGAAGTAACCCCATAGGAGTGATATGCTAGAGTGCGAGGTATTGTAAAGGCCTCGTGATATTCTCTTGATCTGCATGTCTGAGGAATCATGTGGAACCATCGGGATGATTATCTCTTGTGGGTAAAGATGTACAGTCTCTGCAGAGTATAAAACTATTTGAATAGCCGTGCCCACGGTCAAGGGCGGACATGGAAATCCTCCTCGAGTTAGTTCTATTTCAAAACTATTGTGGGTGGGGAGAAAACTGTCAGGCGGATGTAACCTGACTTTGGAAATTTTTCCTAGAGGGATGTACTCCCGTGTTGACAATAAGGTGGAGGTAATCCGTTAATCAAAAGTAAGCATTGGTGGATGGAACCTACACCACTATAATTACTGTAAAATTTCAAACTCCATAAAGCATGTTTGTAAAATGCTATGTCATAGGAATTTTAATTATGATTATTGCAAATGTCGCTTTTAGCAAATAAAAGAACCTCAAGGCTCACTTGACAGCCTTGCATCTATTATTATTTGCATTCTGTGTGGTGACTTGCTGAGTACCGTTGTACTCACTGTTGCTCAATTACCATCATTCAGTCAATAAGGAAAAGAAGAACAAGCTATGGTGTCCTAAGAAGATCAAAGGAGCTAGAAGATGAAGATGCCAAGAACTAGGTCGCGAACCCCAGTTGGCTGCCTGTGGGCAAGTCCTGAGGGTCCCATTTGAGTGAAGTTTCCGCTGTTGCATTTTATTGTTTGCTGCCTGATCGGCCCATGAGTAAGTTGTTACTATATTATCTACGCTTCCACATAATATGTTGTGATATTTAGTAATGTAACTGTGAGCACTATCTACTGATCCAGGGAATAGTGCGGTGGAATCACAGGGGATTCCGGATGGCTAAATCCGGGGTCTTACAAGGAAGATCTTAGAATTGAAGGGCTTTAGACTTAGTAGGGCTAAAACTGAGTATATGAGGTGTGATTTCAGTGGTGCTAGAGTAGATGATAGATATGTTAGATTGGATGGACAAGTAGTGCCTAAGAAGGACACGTTTCGTTATTTGGGATCGATGCTACAGTGGGACGGTGAGATTGATGAAGACGTGAGCCATAGGATAAGAGCGGGGTGAGTGAAATGGTACCAAGCATCTAGTATCCTGTGTGACAAAAAAAGTCCCTCAAAAGTTAAAGGGTAAGTTCTATAGGATGGCAATCAGACCCGCAATGCTATATGGAGCAGAATGTTGGGCGACTAAAAGACAACATATACAGAAAATAAGTGTAGCGAAGATGAGGATGTTGCGGTGGATCTGTGGTCATACAAGGCGGGATCGCATCCGCAATGATGATATACGTGATAAGGTGGGGGTAGCACCAATTGAAGAGAAGCTTGTCTAACATCACTTGAGATGGTTCGGACATCTCTAACGACGGCCTCCTGATGCACCGGTACGTAGTGGAATTTTAAGACATACTAAAATTGTAAGAAGAGGCAGAGGTCGACCAAAATTGACGTGGGAGGAAACAGTTAAAAGAGACTTGAGGGATTAGAATATATCTAAAGAATTATCTTTGGATAGGAGTGTGTGGAAGTTAGCGATCCACGTATCGGAGCTATAGGAAAGTTAGGGGCAGTATTTTAGGCTCTTGGCTCAGATAGCAGGTTGTATAGCTTAGGGTTTTAGCATTGTAGGTTTTATTTCAAGGCTCATACCTTTTGATCTTGAGAAGGTTTCATTCCTAACTTACCTTAACTTGTTTGAGACAAAAAAACTTTGTTGTTATTGTGTTGCCACATGTGCATCTGGGTCGTGTGGCAGCATCCCCATACATCAGTTCTTCTTGTTTGCTCTTGCCCTTTTCTCGGTTTCACTGTTTTTTTTCTTTTCTTTCATTGAGATTCGTGTTAAGTTCATCCTTTTGAGGGAGTTTTGTGCTGAGGATTTTTGGTAAAAATTCAGTCTACGTTGCTCGTAAAATCTTAGAAAATGGGATTATCTTTTCTTAGGATCGAAATGCGACTGGGTTGCAGCTACAAATGCGAGGGGCGACTATGCAAGGAAACAATTTAATTTCCTCATGAATCTGAAAAAATATTTCCCCACTTTCCAGACACACGTAACAGCGGTAGGCTGAACTAGCCATAGCCACCACCGAATTTAGGGCCTACTTATAAAAACAAAAGCCAATACAAACACCCTAGTTTATATAAACCGCTAATATTCATCAGCCACTACTTTTTTTTTCACATATTGTAACATACTTTATATTTTATTATATCACAATTCCGTAAATCACAAGTTGATCCGAATGTTGTATTGCCTTTCATTGCACTGTCTTTCTTACATAAGATATTACTATTTATCAGCTATTACTATTCAATAACCGTTTTTATCAGTCACTACTATTTATTAGTTACAGCCAAAAGCTATCAAGTAAAAGGCAACATAAACAGACCGTTAGTTCTATTGTTTATCAAGATTCAGTGCTGCAGTGCAAGTATGCAACTTTGTGCAGTTGAAGCTGCTGCTATGCAGACTCAGGCTGACACAACTCAGAACACCGCAGGGCAAAGGCTGCAGTAACACTAGTGCGGTAACAGCAGAAACAAAAAAACACTGCCTACAATTGCAATTTGCTGAGCACAATTCCAACCTGAGGTACAACCAAAATCAAGTCAAATGCAACTCAAAACCACATCACGGCAGCATAAACACGGCACACGTTCTTGACAGCCTTTGCCTGAAACAGGCACCCGCAAATGAAACCATACGACCAACAGTCGGCACAGTAAGCGAGAGAATTGCTATTATAGGACGCGAAGTAATAGGCTTCGCTATTATAGGACTCCAAACATCGACTTCGCTAAAACAACACTTGAAATATTGGCACTTTGTTATAGATGACATTTGGTCTTTTTAATCTCTTTTCTCAACTAAAATACATGTATTTTGCCATGATGTGACCGTATTGCCCTTCTGCCTCATTCACGTAAGAGATCGACCTTTCGTTTCCTTCGTACGTTTCGTTTCCTTCGTCCGACTCCATCGCTCGCTCGCCGCCCAAAACCCGACATGGAGCCCCACCCGGCGATCCACCGTCGCCGCCGGCGATCCTCGACGGCGGCCGACCATCCCCGACGGCGCCCTCCCGGCTCGACGCACGGGCCGGCGAAGCCCAGACGGCGGCCAGCCATGGCGGCGCACTAGGGCTGGCCACGCCGGGCGCCCTAGGGCTAGCCTGCCTGCCCAGGGCACCTGCTGTACGTGCCCACGCGCGGCACCTGCCCTCCAAACACACAAGGGCAAAAATATCATCCTATGGCAAAATACATGTACTTTAGATGAGAAAAGTGATTAAAAGGACCAAATGTCATGTATAACAAAGTGTCAACGCTTCAAAGGTCGTTTTAGCGAAGTCAACGATTGTAGTCCTATAATAGCGAAACCCATTGTTTCGCGTCCTATAATAGCAATTTTCTCACAGTAAGCAATGCCACCAGCACGAATGCAAACATTGAACGAGATAACGCAGAAATAAACGGATTCTCAGCTTTCGATGATTTGTACTAAAAGCAGCTGGCACAGCACATTAAACAAATGTTCAGAGGTCCAAATTTCTCATATCTCCTTGGCTCACACTTGAAAATTGTTCTTATCTCCTAGCAAGCCCCAGAACCAAGCATAAATTTAAACCCAGCTCTAAAATGTCTAGCACAAGTTCCAGATACCAAAACGCTATATCTAGTGCGATTTGACATACTCCTGCACTATATTAAGGCCCTCCGACTCCTCACCATAGTCCTGGTAAATTAAAGAGAACAACCAAACGTTATGAAATGCCTAAACAAATAGAAACAGTTCATTGCAGTGGGAAATCAATTCGTTACCTTGACAACGACACAGGAACAGCCAACCACCTTCCTTGCCTTGCCCTCAAAGTCAATCTTGCAAAGCTGCAAAGAACCATGTTAAAATCAAAATGCCCATATTGTCATAGAACAAACTATCAAAAAAGCACAACAAAGCAAGGTGGAGAATGTCATGCTCTTAGAAGACAACTGAAAGGAAATATATGCACATATATATTCACACATATAGTACACATTCTCTACTATCAACAGTAGTGAAGCATTGAAAAGTCATCAACTGAATACCAAAATAAGAACTCCAACAACACCAATTAAGTATAACAAGGTTGAAATTTTGGAAGAAGAATTCTCTAACTCACCCCTGCCCACTCGCCTAGAGTTTTAGCACTAGGCACAGTAACCAGGTGAACATTGTGCTCAGCGCAGAGTGCCTTAACCAGCTTGACATAATCAGGCTGGTCAAGAGTCCTCAGCAAGCACACAAAGCTGAGCAGCATGCTTCCCAATGGCCTGGGCAGCTTCACGGAGCCCCTTCACAAGCCCATCATGAGCACTTGACTTCTTCATCACAAGCTGCAGAGCAGTCATCAAGTCCATCGGCTCTCCAAGAACCGGGGTAGGTGCCTCAACTGGGGTGTCCTCCCTGCAAAAGTAGGAAATCTTAGTGCATCGAATAGCTAGAGGCCTAGATATTTGAAACAGCAAGTATATCAAAAGAAACATAACTAACCAATACTAACAAATATGTGCCTCACACAATTCAAACGACCGCAAATTCATTACTTCAGTTTTTTCATACTTGGGCTGATCTTTGTTACTGAGGACCAAGAACTCCGGCATGTATGTAGTTATCTACTTATCATACGAGACTGAGTCTATCAATGAAAATCAACAATTTTCTCTAGCGATTGGTTAGGTTGCTACACTAAACTTGATTGTTTCAGAATTTCAAAAGCACACAAATAAACAAGGAAATCCTACAGAAAACCAAACCTGATTGATAGCCCACATAGATGCGATAATTACAGTTCAGTTAGCAGCCATATAACAATTGAAGCCTGAACTGCAAACTAGCAGTGAATCAAGCATACCTGAATCTGATCAGGAATAGTGAATCCACTTGTAAAAGACTTGATTATCATATTACAAATCCACCGAAAAATAACATCAATGCGCACCCAGGTAACGTTTCTCCCCCCAACAATCGCCACCAGCTTACGAAAAAGACAAAAGTTCATATAATTCCACCCACGAAAACACATGTATTCATTCATTCATAAATTGAAAGGGGGCTAAATACCCACCACTCGCAAGACAATTCTTTCATCCATAGCAGTTCGAAGCCCAAACTAACACTTGGCTATTCTCGAAGCAAGGAGCCAAACGACAAATACTCCGCAACAATTGCAGAGATATGTGTGTGTCCAGCTAGAACGAGCTGGCACGGAAACACTCAGAAGCTAAGATCACTTGCGCCATTAGCCAATCAATATCCAAGAAAAGACCAGGGCCAAGAATTCGGTGGGGGGAACTTACCCATCTCCTCCTGCGCTCCGAGGACCAAGCCAACCGCGAGCGGGAGAGATCTAGAGCCTGGCGCAAGAAAGCGAAATGTTAGGTAGCGATTAGCGAGGTAGACGACGAGGGAAGAAGAAGGGTAAGGACAGCGCCGCCACCTTCGGGAGGGTTGGAGAGGGAAACGACTTCCCTGGGGACTTACCCCACGCGGTCTCAATAGTGTCTGTGCCCGATGGCCGACACGTCGCCGCGGCAATCTCCGCGCGCGAGAGGGGTGTCTTCCTCTTTTCTCCGCGCGATCGGCCCGCCTCGCTTGTTCTTCCCGCCCGGTGATCTTCCTCCCCCGGTGTTCTTCCCGCCTACCCATGGAGTTGTGGCCGCGCGATCAGGAAGATGCCGTCGGCGTTCCGCCCCCCGGTGTTGCCGCCCCTTCCCCCCTCCCTTCGGCCACCGACCGTGGCGTCGACGTTGCGCGCCCCGGTGGCGCCGCCTTCTCCTCGCTTCCGCCACCGAGCATGCGGTGACGTTACGCCGGTGGCGCCGCCATTCCCCTTCGCCGGCGGTGGCGCCGCCTCTTCCTCCCCGCCGCCACCGATCGTGGCGCCGACGCTGCGCCCCGGTGGCGCCGCCTTTCTCCTCGCGCTCGCCATCGATCATGCCGGTGACGTTCCGCTCCCCCCACCATCGATGTCGCTGGCAGCGAGTAGGGCTCCCCCCATCGCGGAGGAATCAGAAGAAGATCCTGGCATTTTGAAGGTATACAATGCAATACTGCGAATTTCGAATGCTCGGGTGTAGAGTGCATGTGTGATCAACGAATTGTTAATGAAATACTCGTAATTTGGAAACTGAGAGTGGCTGTTATGGCTTCATTGTAGGTAGATGACCAAAATTCGTCCTCTCAAAATGTGCCAAAAGTTGGCATGATGTTTGAATCCGAAGATGATGCATATAATTTCTACAATTCATATGCTAGAAGAGTTGGATTTAGCATACGAAGGAGTCACTCAAGGTTGCGAGTAGATGGCACATTAGGTTCCAAAGTTTTTGTCTGTAGCAATGAAGGAGAAAGGAGTAGTCATACTAGATATGAAACAAAAAAGGAACGGGCTAACACACGAACAGGTTGTAAGGCTCGTCTCCAGTTTAACATTTCACATGATGGAATTTGGACAGTGCAGAAGGTGGCAATTGAACATAACCATTATCTAGCAAGTCCAAGTAAATGTCATATGCTGAGGTCACAACGTCATCTATCAAAAGCTGACAAGTGCATGGTGGATAATATGAGAGCAGCAGGAATCAAACCGGCTGAAGTATTCAAATTCTATGAACAACTATCTGGTGGAGCTGAAAATGTACCTTTCTTGCAAAAGGATTGCAACAATTATGTTACCCGTAAAGCGTAAAAGTATATGGAAATAAATGATGCACAAACATTATTGGAGTACTTGAAGAAAAAACAAGCGATGATCCTTCATTCTTTTATGCCGTACAATTAGATGAAGAAGATGGTCGATTGTTAATTTCTTTTGAATGATCAAGTCAGTAAGGACCCGGATATTGACATCCGGATTCCTCGTGATTTACCGCACTATTCCTGGATCGTAGATAGTGCTCACAGCTTCTGCTTCGAATATCAAAATACATATCATGCAAAAGCGTAAATGTAATAGTAAACTTACTCATGGGCCGATTAGGCCGAAATCATGAAATTGCAGCAGCGGAAGAACGAAGCACACAGGTGGGACCTTCAGGACATGCCCACAGGCAGCCAACTGGAGGTTCGCGACCTAGCTCTTGACGTCTTCATCTTCTTGGCCAGCTTGTCCAATCTTGTTGCTGAGGTGAGGCGATTTGATTTCCTGATTCTGAATTTTTGTCGCAAAAACGAGCATGAGCACTCCGACCCCGTGCTCCGCGAGCCAATACACAGAATGCAAATAAATAGTATGCATGGCTTAACAAAGGAGAGGCTTGGGTTGTTTTATTTTGCGGAGAGTGCTTTTGAATACAATTAATTAACAAGCCCTATGACTTAGCAATTTTGGAACAAATCATAATGTACAAGGAAATGCATTATTAGTATCGATTCGATTCCATCCACCGCTACATGGCATCTGCACCATATAGCAATTTCTTCAATTATAGCCGCTTAACTTACCATCGGACGACGCCAGACAATTCCAAACCAGGCGTCCTTCGCCCTTCAAGTTTCCATTCGATTTCAATGTTTTTAAAACAGAACTATATCCAGCTAAATTCCCATGTCCGCCCTTGACCGTGGGCACGGCTATTCGAATAGTTTTGACTCTGCAGAGTTTGTACACTTTCACCACAAGAGATGAACTATCCTTTTGCCAACATGCTTCCTTAGGCATGAGACCCGATAATTTATCACAAAGCCTTTACCTTACTCCGATCTAGCTAGACACCACCCACGCCGAGGTTTCACCGTGAAGGGTTACACCACCACAGTCGAAGCCCTCTTGCGCCGTGTGAGTACAAGACACCCCGTGCCTCACTTGAGTAAACCAGACACCCCGGCACCCACTTTCCTCGGTGATATCTGAACTAGACCCTTGCAAGTTATTCAGCTAGGTCGTACCCATTATAGACTTGTGGTTGTACTGTTTACACGGTTGACATGACAAGATTCAGTCCTTAGTATTATCTCGAGCGGTTCTACCACACTCCACAATTTTGTGCATTCCTTCGCACCACATACCAGCCCCAAACCATCCGCTCGAGATATTAAAGCAAATTGAGAGTTTTGGGAATACAAAATAACCATATCCAACATACACCGTCATTATCACCATGATCATGCCCAACCAACTTTTCTCATGATTAAACAGTGATGCTTGGGCGCTCTCGCGCCCATGAGTACCTAAACAATACTAAGCATGGCATATATTTAAGGACTTATTTTCCAAGGGTTACTATTATAATTTGTGCTAGGGCGATAATGTTCACATGTTCAAATATTTCAAAGGAGGAGTAATATTAACCAAGTACACAATGGGATATAACTAGAATCTTAAATTAACATGTATTTGCATATAAATAACCGCATGCAATTTGATAATTTAAAGCAAAGTAATTTGCAGAAATGTAGGTTCAACATGATCAAAGTATTGACTCGCCTGGCGCGGTTTACCGCTGTCTTGAGCTCACACAATGCTTTCTCTTGAGCTTTTGGTCTCTATCTTCACTTCGAGCTTGATATCGCTTGATCCATTGAATCTTCACGACTCCCGATTTCTAATTACGTGACAAACGACTGAATCCAAATAAAGCAAATAACTCAAAAAGATCCAAATAAATCCGAATAAACTCAACTTAGTTTTATTACGAGTTAATGGGTGATTCAGTGAGTTGAGGCAAGGTTGGTAATAGCATACGATAACTTGATCTTTCTATTAATAATCTCTTTGTATTATTTTGTTATTTATCAAGGAAGTTCCATGAGTCAGGTTAGACCTATAGACTGGTGCAGGAGTTTAGTATACAAATTTTATCTTTAGGGTATGCATTCCTTGCAACTCAGGTGATGGTAAAGGCATACTGGATCGATGGATGAGATCTCAGACTTATTCTATAAATCTTTTAGTCGAAGGTATTATAACACTTGGATCTCTTTATTAAGTTTTAGAGTAATTTCTTATATATCTCCTTTTCTTATTAATTAGATTAAGATAAATAGCAAAGGCTCATTATGTATTCATATATGGTAATTAATTAGAATTTAATTCTCTAATAATCCCATTATCATATTTTTATGTATCTTCATTCATAGCTAGGTTAAATTTAAGTGGAATTAGGATCCACTCATATGGGTCCTAACTTGTTATGTATACAATTATGCTCATTACTATTATGTACTAAAGCTAGTGATAGGAATAAGATTTAATTAATGGCACTATTATTAGCTTGCTCATACTTTAGCTATTATTAGGCTTAGCCCCACTTCTAATTCTAGTTTAAACTCGGTTATCAGGGAGCTTGGGATGTAGTATTTTATGCGACACTAATTACTCATGTCATTGGTCGAATGTTTATTTTAGGTTATTTGTAGGCCTATGAGATCATTTTGTCACTTGTTGACCTAAGGCTATTATGTTTTGCATCTGTATTATTATGCCCTTTAATTTGGAGTGCTCTCAAAATTACTAATTCAGTATTTTTATCCTTTTCTAAATCGAGCATGATTTACATGATGTCATCATTATTAGCTAGAGCTACCATTTAAGACTTGATGAGTGGAAGTATGTACAAGAGTACCTTTTTACGGTCTCCATAAATTTTAGTTTTGCATGCGCAGGTTGGCTAATTACCCTGACCTTTTCATTTTATGAAAGGTGCTTGTGATGCATGGATGTTTCTACCCAAAATCCACCCTTCATTAATGCTCATATATCAGTATTTAGACCTATTTGTCTGGTCCTAGACTATTGTACAAGGTAATATTTTATTATCGTTATTTAATAAAATACATCTCTGAAGTTTGTTTAATGGTGGCATGATATCTATTGGGCACATATATTTATATGCTAATCAAGGGCCATCTTTATTATTAAATATAGATATTTATCCAAAGCCATTTCTCCTCATTAATGCCTTTAATAAAGAGTTAGATTTAAAACTTAAATATTAAAATCACACTAATCATTTATCATGATAACTAATCCAATTATTAGTGGCTTAATATCAAAATCATCTAAGAGTCCAAAAAGGGTTCTCCTAATTGTTTGGGGCATAGAGATGATGGTTTTAGGTTCTAACTTTACATCATTTATTAAACCATATTTTCATGAAAGTATAAGTCTCCACAATATTCCTATTAGGCCCTTAGTTACTAAGGATTTAAATTAAATAATCAGGGCATATTATGTGCTAACACCTGTGATTAATCCATGATTAAATTTTTAAGAAGCATTACTTATATACTCAATAAATTTCTGTACTACGAGGGATTAGTTTCTGATTTTTCATAGATTTTTATTGCTATTTCCTAGCTGCAATCGGCTTAAACACAATCAAAAATTATAAACCCTATTTATTCTAACATGTCGCTGCCAGCGGATTCGAACCTGTGTCTCCACGCGAACGCACACTCGCTAGCCACTCGGACTCTTGGTGTTACCTGATTGGAAGGAAGGAGTAGCATACAAGCGGAGCGCAGCAGAGGCCCGGCAAAGGAGTTGAAGGCGGGAATGGCGGCGGTGCGGTCGGGTGGGCTACCGGAGGGCTCGACGGATGCGGCCAAAATTGATGCCCACGCGTCGAGGAACCCGATGATGGAGTCGGCGGGACTAGGGTCACCGGAGAGGGGTCGGCGGCGGCGCGGCGGCTCTCGGGAAGGATCGTCGCGCGAGCTACGTGTCCGGGAGGCTTGGCCGATCGCCTGCTTGACTTCACCGGTTCTCGGAACATGTGGGAGTGGGGTTGGAAAACGGTGGCTCGTGAGGGGATTGACTCGGCGCCGGCGATGGGGAGAAGGTGGCGCCAACGAGAAAGGAGCACGGGGTCCGATTTCTCGCTAGGAGAGAAGGAGGAGCTCGGGCGGTGCGTTTGTGGCTTTGGCCGAGGCTTTATAGGGTGGAAAAGCGGGCGGCGAGGAGGGCAGGTGGCGGCATGGCGGCGATGTCGGCTGACCATGGCTACCGGCAGTGATGGAGTGGCAACGGAGTTACGCCGGTGTGACACGCGGTGGCGTAGTCGTGGACCGGGTGTGATTGTGGACGACGCGAGCGGCGCAGCGGGTGGTTCGGCGTCACTTGGCCGCGCGACGAGGGATTGACCAAGGAGATCGGGCGTGTGGTGACAAGACGAGGCGGGCACGCGGGATGCGACGAGCAAGCGGCAGCGACCGATGGGCATAGCTCGCGCAGGGAGAGAAGAACGCGGAGACGCGGTGCATGGGCGCCACGGGAGGCCGTGCGGTGAGGAGCAGAGAAGAGAGTCGGAGGAGGAGAAGAGAGCGGGCGAGGCGGGGTGGAGCAGGTCCACAACGCAGCCGCACCGCAATGAGGGGGCAGTGGAGGCGAGCCTGAGAGTTGGGCTGGGCGGGTGTTGGCCACTGCATTTCCTTTTTCTTTTTGGTTTATGTCTTTTGTGTTCATATTCTATTTATTTTCCCTCTTGCTCACCTAACTTTGTTATATAAGTATATTTATTTTTGGCACTAAATTTTGTAGGTGCAAAAATTTGGGTATGCTTATATATATATGTTGGTATTTTATTTATTTGCTACTATTGCTATTTATGCCATTATTTTCAGGATGAGATTTTATATTTTTAACTCAGGTTTCTCTTTTCTTATACTGGATCATCTTTTCAGATTCGTATTTACAAACTTTTGTTTTCCATTATTTGCACCTTCCTTTTAGGCATTATTAATACATGTCTTTCTCTTTATTAATTCTTCAATTTTTAGAACCTCAACCAAATTCAGGAAAACACCGTAAAATCCAAATTCAAATAGAATATATTGCCAAAAATAATTCAATAAATTCAGATTTTCATATTTTAAAATTTCAGGATGTTACAAATCTACCCCCCTTAAATGAATCTCGACCCCGAGATTCCGATAGAGTAGAAAGAAAGGAGGTGGGGTTATACTAGCTAGCAATGGATTTCGGGGTGTTGCTTGACGTATAGTTCCTTAGCTTCACAGAGAAATGAGAATCTGCGCAACAAGGGTTAGCACTTGGAGAAGTCAAAAGGGAAGAGAGAAACATTGTCCTTCTGGAGGGGGTAGACTTCCAAATACTTGCTCTTTGACGTTGTTGTCTTCACGTCGTCGTAGAATGGAGTAATTGCATTGTCTATTGGACATATGGTTGTAGAATTTTTCATACTAATAGGTGGGTAGCAATGGTCTGTGCCGTAGGGGCAAACAGAAGGGGAGAGGACCTGCACTTAAAGGAGGCAAAAAGGGAAGGAGGAGATCTTTATTCTTTTGGAGAGGTCGTCGTCTTCAGGGTGCTTGCTCTTTGATTTTTGCCAACATTATATCCCGTAGTGCTACCCCCCTTAAATAAATGATGATTATCATTATTCATCAGTTGTACTCTAGCTGTCTTGATCGTCACGAGATTGGCGGGTGGTCTTCTTCACAGTGATGTTGTTCTCCTTAAATATTGGAAGATTGCAGAATCTTCACATCTTCTTGATTGCACTGGTTTTGGGTTACTTGTTATTTCGTTCCTTTAGACCGATGGGGTTTTTCGAAAAGGTGAGAGGGAATAGCATGAGATGAGGATTAAATCGCGAGATAAGGTGTTCTAACCCATTTAACTTTAAAGGAAAATACCTAAGTCGGGTGATACAGAACCACATAAATTTTAAAAGCAAGCTTTTCCTGTGGATCACAAATAGGACGCCTGAGGGCAAGAAGGCAAGGCACGGGCCAAATAAAATCTTGCAACAATACAACGTCTACTCGGGAGAACACATAAGATGCACAGTGGTTCATTTGCCTAGTTCGTTTAGAACGAGACCACCTTGTCTTCATGACCATCTTCGACGCTCCTAATCTTAAATTTTGGAGCAAGGGTATGAGAAGGTGAATAAAAATTTTCCTTTAAAATCCATAGAAGGACGAGGAAAGTATAGGAGGTATTTAGTACTCATTTTTGTAATTATTTTGGAAATACCAAACCTTACAATACCCTCTCTTTTTTTGTAAGGTACACTAATCTCCCCAATATTCAATGCTTTGATTCACTCCCATATGATCTTCATATATAAGGCCTAGAATCCAATGGTCTTGATAAGTTAACTTCCATTTTTTTTTACAATTTGCTCTTTATATAGGCTGCCTTCCTTCAAGATGCAGATATTGCCATCCAAACTCCAAACAATGGGTATATTTATTTATTTGATTCACCGATTATACACTTCCTATCGTGTCTTTTCAATTTCATTAATCTCGCTATGGGTATCTAATCTTCACATAAATCCTAGCTTCCACCATAGATTTATATTTCACTTCTTATATTTCACTATGTCCATATAATCCCAATCTCAGATCTATTATCCGCCAACTTGATCAATTCCTCAATCTAATGGAAGTCTAATATTCTTTATCTTAGATCCACCGATGTTTTTGTATCGAGACTTCCTAATAATCCAGTCTGATGCTATTAATTTGACTCCATAATTTGCTTCTTTAGAGATCAACCTAAATATTTGCTATCTCAAATCAGCTTCATTATTTTATGTTATCAATCAGGTTTATACTCCAATAGTTGCGATTATATCTCCTATTCCAAAAATTTTCATTTAATCCATCCAGCTACCGATCACATCCTATTATTCCATTATTGTTTCCTCCCAGGACAAAACTATTTTTAAAATCAAGTTTTAAGGTTAACCACTATGATTCTTGGCCCTAAGCGTGTTTTCATAGAAAGTTTACAAGAGAAGTACTGGATTTTCATCACTTTGAATTTGGGTAAGAGAGCTTCAGATGTAAAATGGCTAGGGCAGCATATGGATAAGGGAGAATCATCTAAGAGAGATGAGAATGAGTGATACAACTTATATTTTTCGAAATAGATTTTAAGAAATAACTCTAGTCATGAAACTAACGGCAAGGCTAACTAGGTCACGGCTGCAATGATATGCTCGATACCAAAGTCGTAAGGACCCGGATATTGACATCCGATTCTCTCGTGATTTAATGCACTATTCCTCGGATCGAGAGATAGTGCTCACGCTTACGCTTCTGAATATCAAAATACATATCATGCAAAAGCGTAAATGTAATAGTAAACTTACTCATGGGCCGATTAGGCCGAATCGATAAAATTGCAGCAATGAAGAACGGCTAACACGTGGGACCTTCAGACATGCCCACAGCAACCAACCGGAGGTTCGCGACCTAGCTCTTGACGCCTTCATCTTCTTGGCCAGCTTGTCCAATCTTGTTGCCGAGGTGAGGCGATTTGATTTCCGATTCTGAATTTTTGTCGCAAAACGAGCATGAGCACTCCGACCGTTCTTCGCGAGCCAATACACGTAATGCAAATAAATAGTATGCATGGCTTAACAAAGGAGAGGCTTGGGTTGTTTTATTTTGCGAGAGTGCTTTTGAATACAATTAATTAACAAGCCCTATGACTTAGCAATTTTGGAACAAATCATAATGTACAAGGAAATGCATTATTAGTATCGATTCAGATTCCATCCACCGCTACATGGCATCTCGCACCATATAGCAATTTCTTCACGTTATAGCCGCTTAACTTACCATCGGGCGACGCCAGACAATTCCAAACCAGGCGGTCCTTCGCCCTTCAAGTTTCCATTCCAGCTTCCAATGTTTTTAAAACAGAACTATATCCAGCTTAAATTCCCATGTCCGCCCTTGACCGTAAGCACGGCTATTCGAATAGTTTTGACTCGCAGAGTTTGTACACTTTCACCACAAGAGATGAACTATCCTTTTGCCAACATGCTTCCTTAGGCATGAGACCCAGATAATTTATCACAAAGCCTTTACCTTACTCCGATCTAGCTAGACACCACCCACGCCGAGGTTTCACCGCCAAGGGTTACACCACCACGCCGAAGCCCCCTCTTGCGCTGTGGTGAGTACAAGACACCTCGTGCCTCACCGTGAGTAAACCAGCACACCCGGCACCCACTTTCCTCGGTGATATCTGAACTAGACCCTTGCAAGTTATTCAGCTAGGTCGTACCCATTATAGACTTGTGGTTGTACTGTTTTACACGGGTTGACATGACAAGATTCAGTCCTTAGTATTATCTGAGCGGTTCTACCACACTCCACAATTTTGTGCATTCCTTCGCACCACATACCAGCCCCCAAACCATCCGCTCAGATATTAAAGCAAATTGAGAGTTTTTGGGAATACAAAATAACCATATCCAACATACACCAGTCATTATCACCATGACTGCGGCCCAACCAACTTTTCTCATGATTAAACAGTGATGCTTGGGCGCTCTCGCGCCCATGAGTACCTAAACAATACTAAGCATGGCATATATTTAAGGACTTATTTTCCAAGGGTTACTATTATAATTTGTGCTAGGGCGATAATGTTCACATGTTCAAATATTTCAAAGGAGGAGTAATATTAACCAAGTACACAATGGGATATAACTAGAATCTTAAATTAACATGTATTTGCATATAAATAACCGCATGCAATTTGATAATTTAAAGCAAAGTAATTTGCAGAAATGTAGGTTCAACATGATCAAAGTATTGACTCGCCTGGCGCGGTTTACCGCTGTCTTGAGCTCACACAATGCTTTCTCTTGAGCTTTTGGTCTCTATCTTCACTTCGAGCTTGATCTCGCTTGATCCATTGAATCTTCACGACTCCGATTTCTAATTACGTGACAAACGATGAATCCAAATAAAGCAAATAACTCAAAAAGATCCAAATAAATCCGAATAAACTCAACTTAGTTTTATTACGAGTTAATGGGTGATTCAAAGTGAGTTGAGGCAAGGTTGGTAATAGCATACGATAACTTGATCTTTCTATTAATAATCTCTTTGTATTATTTTGTTATTTATCAAGGAAGTTCCATGAGTCTTAGACCTATAGATCTTGAGTTTAGTATACAAATTTTATCTTTAGGTATGCATTCCTTGCAACTCGTGTGATGGTAAAGGCATACCTGGGATGATGGATGAGATCTGCACTTATTCTATAAATCTTTTAGTCAAGGTATTATAACACTTGGATCTCTTTATTAAGTTTTAGAGTAATTTCTTATATATCTCCTTTTCTTATTAATTAGATTAAGATAAATAGCAAAGGCTCATTATGTATTCATATATGGTAATTAATTAGAATTTAATTCTCTAATAATCCCATTATCATATTTTTATGTATCTTCATTCATAGCTAGGTTAAATTTAAGTGGAATTAGGATCCACTCATATGGGTCCTAACTTGTTATGTATACAATTATGCTCATTACTATTATGTACTAAAGCTAGTGATAGGAATAAGATTTAATTAATGGCACTATTATTAGCTTGCTCATACTTTAGCTATTATTAGGCTTAGCCCCACTTCTAATTCTAGTTTAAACTCGGTTATCGGAAGCGAGCTTGGGATGTAGTATTTTATGCACACTAATTACTCATGTCATTGGCTGAATGTTTATTTTAGGTTATTTGTAGGCCTATGAGATCATTTTGTCACTTGTTGACCTAAGGCTATTATGTTTTTGCATCTGTATTATTATGCCCTTTAATTTGGAGTGCTCTCAAAATTACTAATTCAGTATTTTTATCCTTTTCTAAATCGAGCATGATTTACATGATGTCATCATTATTAGCTAGAGCTACCATTTAAGACTTGATGAGTGGAAGTATGTACAAGAGTACCTTTTACGGCCTCCATAAATTTTAGTTTTGCATGCAGCAGTTGGCTAATTACCCGACCTTTTCATTTTATGAAAGGTGCTTGTGATGCATGGATGTTTCTACCCAAAATCCACCCTTCATTAATGCTCATATCTGTATTTAGACCTATTTGTCTGGTCCTAGACTATTGTACAAGGTAATATTTTATTATCGTTATTTAATAAAATACATCTCTGAAGTTTGTTTAATGGTGGCATGATATCTATTGGGCACATATATTTATATGCTAATCAAGGGCCATCTTTATTATTAAATATAGATATTTATCCAAAGCCATTTCTCCTCATTAATGCCTTTAATAAAGAGTTAGATTTAAAACTTAAATATTAAAATCACACTAATCATTTATCATGATAACTAATCCAATTATTAGCGCTTAATATCAAAATCATCTAAGAGTCCAAAAGGGTTCTCCTAATTGTTTGGGGCATAGAGATGATGGTTTTAGGTTCTAACTTTACATCATTTATTAAACCATATTTTCATGAAAGTATAAGTCTCACAATATTCCTATTAGGCCCTTAGTTACTAAGGATTTAAATTAAATAATCGTGGCATATTATGTGCTAACACTGTGATTAATCCATGATTAAATTTTTAAGAAGCATTACTTATATACTCAATAAATTTCTGTACTACGAGGATTAGTTTCTGATTTTTCATAGATTTTTATTGCTATTTCCTAGCTGCAATCGGCTTAAACACAATCAAAAATTATAAACCCTATTTATTCTAACATGCTGCGCCAAAGCGGATTCGAACCTGTGTCTCCACGGCGAACGCACACTCGCTAGCCACTCGGACTCTTGGTGTTACCTGATTGGAAGGAAGGAGTAGCATACAAGCGGAGCGGCAGCAGAGGCCCGGCAAAGGAGTTGAAGGCGGGAATGGCGGCGGCGGTGCGGTGGTGGGCTACCGGAGGGTCGACGGATGCGCAAAATTGGATGCCCACGCGCCGAGGAACCCGATGATGGAGTCGGCGGGACTAGGGTCACCGAGAGGGGTCGGCAGGCGCGCGCGGCTCTCGGGAAGGATCGCCGCGAGCTACAGTGTCCGGAGGCTTGGCCGATCGCCCGCTGACTTCACCGGTTCTCGGGAACATGTGGGAGTGGGGAATTGGAAAACGGTGGCTCGGTGAGGGGATTGACTCGCGGCCGCGATGGGGAGAAGGTGGCGCCAACGAGAAAAGGAGCACGGGGTCCGATTTCGCTAGGAGAGGAGGGGAGCTCGGCGGTGCGTTGTGGCTTTGGCCGAGGCTTTATAGGGTGGAAAAGCGGGCGGCGAGGGAGGGCAGGTGGCGGCATGGGCGGCGATGTCGGCTGACCATGGCTACCGGCGGCTGATGGAGTGGCAACGGAGTTACGTTTGGTGTGACACGCGGTGGCGAGTCGTGGACCGGTGTGATTGTGGACGACGCGAGCGGCGCAGCTGGGTGGTTCGGCGTCACTTGGCGCGCGACGGAGGGGATTGACCAAGGAGATCGCGGTGGTGACAAGACGAGGCGGCGCGCGGATGCGACGAGCGGCGAGCGGCCGATGGGCATAGCTCGCGCAGGAAGAAGAACGGGAGACGCGGTGCATGGGCGCCACGGGAGGCCGTGCAGGACAACGCAACAGTATAGAGTATTGTTTGGCATTTCTTTTTTTTTTGGTTTATGTCTTTTGTGTTCATATTCTATTTATTTTCCCTCTTGCTCACCTAACTTTGTTATATAAGTATATTTATTTTTGGCACTAAATTTTGTAGGTGCAAAAATTTGGGTATGCTTATATATATATGTTACTATTTTATTTATTTGCTACTATTGCTATTTATGCCATTATTTTCAGGATGAGATTTTATATTTTTAACTCAGGTTTCTCTTTTCTTATACTGGATCATCTTTTCAGATTCGTATTTACAAACTTTTGTTTTCCATTATTTGCACCTTCCTTTTTAGGGCATTATTAATACATGTCTTTCTCTTTTATTAATTCTTCAATTTTTAGAACCTCAACCAAATTCAGGAAAACACCGTAAAATCCAAATTCAAATAGAATATATTGCCAAAAATAATTCAATAAATTCAGATTTTCAAATTTTAAAATTTCAGGATGTTACACAAGCCATTGTGGATTATTGTTGCTTTGGGGATGTCGTGTCATTTGACACCACATTCCAAACAAATAAGTTTGATATGCCATTTGCTCCACTTCTTGGAACAAATCATCATAGGCAGACCATTGTCTTTGCAGGTGCTCTCTTATATGATGAATCTACAGAATCGTTTGTTTGGCTTTTTAGAACATTCCTCACCGCAATGTCAGATAAGCATCCTACAACAATTTTTACAGATCAGTGTGCTGCAATAGCAAAAGCAATCAGCATGGTTTTCCCAGGCACAAGTCATCGCCTCTGTTTATGGCATATATATCAAAATGCCGCCAAGCATCTTAGTCATGTGATCAGTAACCATCCGAAATTCTTAGCTGACTTCAAAAGATGTGTGTATGAACGTAGGTCTGTTAGTCACTTCAACGACAACTGGCGTAACTTGTTGTGTGCTTACAATCTTGGAGGAAACCGGTGGTTACAAAATTTGTATGCATTGCGTGAGAAATGGGCTACTATTCATCGGCGGAATTCTTTTTGTGCTGATGCAACATCAACTCAAAGGAGTGAAGGCATGAATAATGTGTTTAAGAAAGCTTTTCGTAGAAAGCTATCACTTTCGGAGCTCATAGAACAGTATGATAGGTGCATTAATAGTCTCCGTCGAAACGAATTGTATGAAGATTACAAGTCACGCCATACTAATCCAATTCTATGTGTTTCTGGCTTGCCTACATTGAGGACAAAGAATTGAATCATACACAAGAAATATGTATTCTGAATTTGAGAAGGAATTTACAAAAATATTCACTATGGCATGCACATTAATTCTCGATGAGGGGACTACCCGTACTTACAAGGTGACATCTTCTGAATACATTGAAGATGAAGCAATTGTAGTCTTCCATTTCGAGGATATGAATACAACATGTTCTTGTAGGATGTATGAATGTGAAGGTATTCGCCTATTACACTAGTTACCCATTTCTAGTTACATGTCATTTCACATTTTCTATTTGATGTAGGAATACTATGCAGGCATGCTCTACGGGTCCTTAACTTCAACAATATTTTTGTGTTACCGCCTCAATACATATTGAATAGATGGACAAAGTATGCAAAGAGAGGACCCTTTTTTTGGAATACCCGGAGTGAGGAACAAAGTTTGGCTTGCGAATCTGCTCATCTTTCTCGAAAGGCCATGGCAATTGCATTGAAGTGTAAGGCTTCAAGAAATTGCATGACATATTTCAACAATGGTTTAGATAAGCTGGCTTCTGAAATAGAAAATATGTTGTCCGATGTAAGCATTAAAGATAATTCTATTCAGTGCACTGAAGATGTCAGAGAAGTGCCATTCAAAGTTCCTGAACACAAAAAAGGTCCAAAGTCAAAGAGGGCAAGAGGCGTTCTTGAGAAACGAAAGAAAAAGGCATCGAAAACTACAGAAAAAGGTAAATTTAATTGGTCATGATGTTATCTTTCTCACAATGCTCGGTGGTAATATTTTAGCTTTCTTATGTAGGAGAGTCATCTCTTCCGGATGTATCTTTCTCACAATTGTCAAATCCAAATACGATGCTTGATGATACACTGCCTTCTGGAGAGTCATCTCTTCCTACCATCCATGGAGAATTTACCAATCTCTTATTTGGAGCTTATCATGAAAATACATCCGTTAGAAGATTAGATTTTGAAGATAAGGGGAGTTAACAAATAGTCCCATACATCTGTTGAAAACACTAAATTTGGTGCTTCTATACACTACTTTTGGCTTTTGTAGCAGGAAAACTATTACTGTAATAGCACTAGCTATGCCTTTTGTCTAAATGAAAACTATGTCTTCTCATTTTCAGTTGACTGGAAAACTACTTTTGTTTATCAGGGCATTTGACATGTCTTCTCATATGGCAATACTACAATACTGCAATGAACTGTTTTACATGTTGGTACATTTGTCTGCCAGACATTAGCAATACTGTGTTCAATTGACAATACTGTGTTTCAATACTATGTCTTCTCATATGTCTTCTCATTTTACAGACAATTGATTGATATGGCTTTTGCCAACATTAGCAATACTGTTCTCATTTCAATACTGTTCTCATTTTACATGTCTTTTGCCAACATTAGCAATACTGTGTTCAATTGACTGTCGCAGGGCAATGCTATTCTCATTTTACAAACAATTGTGTTCTGCCAGACAATATTGTGGTTTGTAGAGCAATTGTGTTCTGCCAGACATTACAGGGCAATTGTAATGTAAAATGAGAACAGGCATTCCATACAACATCTGGGCAATTGTGTTCAATTGACTGTCACATATGAAGAATTCTTGGCTCAACAGAAGAACAAAATTTAAGCTCAACCAGATTTCTGCAGGTGCTCCTTTCTTTCCATGGCACAAACCAAATAGGCATTCAATTTCACAAAATCTATTTCAAACACAACCTGACAACAAACCCAATCTGACAACAAACCTTCAATTTGCATTACACATTCATTCAATTTCCATCTTTACAACACTTACAGACCATTCATACAATTCCCATTCATCACAAATTCAATTCAATTCACTACAAATTCCAGTCACTGTGCCAGATCCTCCTCGTCAGCTTCTTCAATTTGGGCCGAGCACAGGGCGGCAGCCAACCAAAGGAGGGAGGTGGGGACGGCACAGATTCTCGAGGAGGCGACGCGGAGGTGCCAGCGCCGGCGGACGGAACGCGTGGATCGGCGAGGGCTCGGGGAGGCCACACGCTGGTGCTAGCTCGGGGAGGCGACGCGGAGGCGTCGGCGGCGGCCGCGCTCGCACGGAGGAGGCGGCGCGGCCTCGCGCGGAGGAGGAGGAGGGCGGCGGCGGCTCGCCGGACCGGGAGGGGAGGGCGGCGGCGGCCTCGCGCGGATCCGGGAGGAGGAGGGCGGGCGGCGGGCTCGCTCGGATCCGGGAGGAGGAGGAGGCGGCGGCGGGCTCGCGCGGATCCGGGAGGGGAGGGGAGGGCGGGCGGCGGGCTCGCTCGGATCTGGGAGGGGAGGGGAGGGCGGGCGGCGGGCTCGCTCGGGTTGTGGGGTTCCAGAGAAGGAGAAGGGGAAAGACGAAGCGCCAGCGAGACGGGCCGATCGCGCGGAGAAAAGAGGAAGACACCCCTCTCGCGCGCGGAGATTGCCGCGGCGACGTGTCGGCCATCGGGCACAGACCCTATTGAGACCGCGTGGGGTCAGTCCCCAGGGAAGTCGTTTCCGTTGGAGAGCGGCGGCGTTAGGGTTTTCGCGAGGAGCGGAGGGGAGGCGGCGGGTGGGAGTAGGGGGTTTATCTGGCTCTTTCGGGTCGGGCCGTGGACTCGTCTTGGTTGGGTCCACTTACAGGTCCATAAAACCCACAACGGAACGTTACAAAAGCCCTAGGGTTCTCTCCCCACGTACCGCTGCGCCGCCGCTGACGTCGTCTTCTTCCCCGCGCTTCTCGAACCCCAGAGATCCGCCTCTGCCTCCGCCTCCTTCCGCCATGGCAAGCTTCCCCTTCCTCAGAAACGCTAACTGATCCCCTCCGCTTCCGTCTCACGCTCTCATCTTCCTTTTCTGCGCGTCGTCGTTGTTGTCGTTGTAGACGTTCAAGCGCAGAAATGGCGGGCGCAACAAGCACGGCCGCGGCCACGTCAAGTACATCCGCTGCTCCAACTGCGCCAAGTGCTGCCCCAAGGTACGCACACACATGGCTCGTGATCGGATGTGTCGCTGTGGGTCGTGATTAGCTCCCGTAGGGATGGATTGGTGTACCGGTGAGGAAGATGTGCTCTTCCAATGTACTAGCACTCCGGTAAATTTAGGTTCTTTGTGGTAATCTATCTTGTGTGTTTTGGTGGTCGTGGTAACTTTATGTCCTAATATTTGCAACTATCATCTCAATGATCAGGCCGTGTGCTTTGGATTGCGTTGATGGATATGATATTGTTCTAGTTCGCTCTGATTGCTGATGAAATCAATGGTTTTTGAATGTATCATAATAGTAGTTGCCTTGGTTCAGCGTGTAAGTTCTGTGTCATGAAAGTCGGATTGCAAATTTCAATCGGTAACGTAGATATTTTTCTTAAGTAGCCTAGCCTGGCTTAAAATCGTTTAGGGAATGATGTTTCTTTTATGTGCACGACCTAACTTATTTATAAACAGGAGTCTGGATATGCTTGATGTGAGGGGGTAAAACTCTTTGATGGGGCTTAACTGTTTGGTTTTACTGTGCATCCTTTTCAGTATTTTTTTATTTGAGTGAATCATTCTTACTTTTTGAGGTTAATTTTGATTTCTGTTAAATAGGACAAGGCTATCAAGCGTTTCTTGGTGAGGAACATTGTTGAGCAGGCTGCAGTTAGGGATGTTCAGGAGGCCTGTGTACATGATGGTACGGTAACTCTTGCTATATGTATTTTTGGTTTAATTTGCCTCTACTGTATTGTTCAGCTCTGTGAATATAGCTGTGAAAATACCATTATTCGTGGTCAAATTGCAGGCTACATTCTCCCCAAGCTGTATGCCAAGGTGCATCACTGTGTTTCATGTGCAATCCATGCTCACATTGTCCGGGTGCGCTCCCGTGAGAACAGGAGAAACCGTGAGCCTCCACAGCGTTTCAGGCGTAGGGTATGATATTAATTGCCTTCAAACTTTTACCTGCGAATCTCTTCTGGTATTGTCTGTTGTAGCTTCTGTCTATATCTGAGTAATATGCCCTCATGCTGTCAAATTGTTCAATTGATCTCTATTGAATTGTCTTATTGGTCAAGGCATATCATTTTGCTTCCCCATCTTGATTGTTAAAATGCTCTGCCAAGTTTTTGCCTGCCATGGATAATTATGTTCATTCTGGAGTTCAGGTAACAACAGCTGCTTGATTTTACTGAATGACGTTTTTGTATTTTATTTGGTTCTCAAGAACTGTTTGAAGTGACAAATGCTATCGAAAGTGATCATTGCAGCGTTAACTACTTACTAGCCTTCTCTACTTCATATTTTCCTGTAATTTTCACCCATTTCACTTTTTTTACGTATTTATAAATTGCGCTTTTATAGGCGTTGCATTCATTGTGCTTGTGTTGCAATGGATGTGTCAACGAAAGCGTAAATGAACATGTGTTGGTGCATTGCAGGCTTAAGCGTGATGACTAATACCATGTTTAGTCATCAGTTCCTGATTGCACTCATTGTTTATGTTCACTAAAAATTATTGTCGGATTACTTTTTATGTTTTACTAAACTGAAATGACATCTTGTAGATACGTGGCTGATTGCATTATATATAAATTTCTATTTATAGCAAAGGTATCAACATATTTTTAAACATTATACAGACATTGCAGATAGTATTTCGATATGCCGAGTTAGTATCTTGTAAATTTTCAATGGCCCACTAACATTAATGTAATGCGCATATGCTCCGTTTGGTTTTTCAAGATGCACCACTGTGAAGACTCTTCCCTGATCTGCAATCACTATCTTCACCTTGTCAGCGATGTACATGCCTTATTTGAACATAATATTTGGTATTGGAAGCAGTTATGTGTCTTTTATTGAGCTTCTCTAGTTGGGGGCTCCTAGGCATTTAAGATGTATTGCTCTTGTCATCTGAGATTGTCATTTTGTGCTGTTCTGTTCTGTTTTATAAATTTCAGCATATCTGTGGATAATATTTTGTATAAATTTTTACTTATGATTCATTATTCATGCGTTGCTATGTCATTATGCACTACTTTGAGACTGGACAACTGCCCCCATTGACTGATAACAGATTTCTGGGACGAACTGATCCCTTGTATTTTTTTAATCATCTCCTTCACCCTGTCTGGCCCTGTTCCCCTAGGCGGCCGCATAGCCTGCCTAGGTGCTAAGCGGTGCCCTCCAACCTTGCCGATTTGGCTTGCCTATGCGGCTGCCTAGCCCGCCTAGGTGGCACCTAGGCGCTAGGTCTGCCGTCCGCCTAGTGCCTAGGATAACACTGCTGTCTGGTAATAGCATTGAATGTTTAGAAGATCATTAAAGATGGTAAATTCTCAAAGGACGGAATTATAATCTGGTCTACGGTTCTTGCTGTTTATTCATTTGGTGAAGTTATAGTGTTTCTAGATTGTTCTTGCGGATAGAGAAAGAAACTATGTGCTGTATGATCAACTAGTTGACAACGTGTGTTTTGTGATCCTTATGCGTGTTGCTAACGCCGGACGTCCTTTTGCTCTTCTGAGGATGGCTCATAAATGAATGTTATTTTCTTGAATGTGCCTGTAGGATGACGCCCCGAGGCCTGGGCAAGGCGTGCCACGCCCTACTGGTCCTCCTGCTGCTGTAGCTCGCACCTGATCTGGTGATGTTTCTGGTGTGGCCGCAGCTTGAGATATTTCCAAATGCTTGTCTGAGTTAACAAGAAAGTTTTATGTTTATTTATGTCGTTAAATGTAAACTCTTTGTTAGATCAAATCTCGTGGGTTATATCATCTTTTGTGGTTGAGCTAATCCATTGTGGTGGCATATCGTATGTTCGGTAAATTTGGTTTGGTATATATGGTATTATTAGTTTGGTAATATACTGTATTTTTGAAAAATATAGTTGGTATCGGTAAATCTTAATTTATTTCATGGAAGTGCTATAGCACATGTGACTCATTTTTTATCCAAAATCAGTCAAAATTTTTTTCGTCATGTATACAATATTTTTCATATTTACAACATTTATTGCGCATGTATGTAACAATTTAGCATGTTGCAACATTTGAGCATGTTTGTAACATTTTTCAGTGGAAAAGTGTTGTAGTCATCGGAAAAATATTGCAGGCATGCTGAAATGTTGTATATATAGGCGAAAAATGTAAGGAACATAGGGGAGAAATGTTGCATATATGGAAATTTTTTTTATTGATTTTGGCTCAAAAATAATTACATGTTGTATAGACACTCCCTTTGTGTTAGTACGGTATCGGTAAATATCATATTTACTAAAGTTTACGTGAATTACGGGTGATATAGTGATTCTGCAACTGGTTGCAAATTTTACAATCTGCGGCAACAATGGTGTGATTGCTTCAATTCCAAATTGAGGTGACAATACACTGGTAATAGAATTATAAGCACGCCAATGGAGTATAGAGATTTGACGGCATATACGGTGTTGCGCTGTGATTGTGAGACCATGAGTCCATGATGGTAACAATCTCACAGACAGCGCAATGCCGCAACCAGTCACTTGTTAAACTAAGCCAGGCAAAACCTAACATCCTAGAAAGCACCTCTTATCTGTTATGCAGGAGCAACTAACCACAAACAAGCAAGCAGTCAGTCTCACAGACACAGCGCAACCAACCAGTCACTTGTTAAACTAAGTCAGATCGAACCCAACACCCCAGAAAGCACCTCTTATAGTCTTATGTATCATGTTGTCGTGCAGGAGCAACTAATCACAAACAAGTTACACAAACTAATCATAGCATGATAACATGAAGTCTTCATCATTTGAACAAACTAATTACAAATTGTAGCTCTGACCAAGCGACCAATAGTGAAAGAAGATAACAATTTTAGCAATATATTATATCTAGTGGATCACACAACTGTTTGCCATCAAAATATGGTTCATCGTAGGTACTCCAAATTGCCCAAAGCACCGCTGCCAAAGCACATAGTTGTCTTGGACAATATTGTTTCATAACTATACAACAAAAGACACACCTTTATTCTTCAAGCATCAAGCTCGACACTTGATGTTGGAATAGTATCATCAACTTGACCTTCTATTTTAGTACCTACATGACAAATAAAGCGGTCATAGTAGTTTGTATAACTCATAAATAGAATTATTATGTCTAGATAGATTATAGCACATTCTTTAAATTTAGTCAATTCATTTATATTGGCTTTAATATTGATGCGCTTTAAACGACACATCTAATCTTGTGCACATATCAAACATTGGGGTGTTAACGGAGTCAAGGAACTTCTAAAATCATTGAGAACGTGATCACTAGTACTAAAAGCTGATTCAAAAGCAACATTTGATATGGGGATAAATAATATATCACGAGCCATCCAAGGATAAGAAATGAGGTAAGTTGCATTTTCACCAAGAGAGAATGTAAAAATCTTTAACATCATCTTCTACATCTTCAGCAAGATATTTCTCTAATTTAGATTTACCACCACTTTCAATACTAAATTTCATTCTCTTATTGTATAACGACCTCATAATATTATTTGCAGTGCACACATCTAGTGCATGTCGGGATATGAATATACAAATTCGGACTCTCCTATGTATCTTGCACTAGTCTAGAGTCACGTTAGTTCACATAGTTGAAATATAGATGGAATATCGACTATGATCACGATTAACTAAGAAATACTCAAATATTATTAATTATCATACTAGCTAATATTAGTCTGAAGGGCCTAACAAAAACTAGCAGTAGAAAATAAAAGATAAACACAGTGGTCATTCGATATACCCACAGGCAATCAACTGGGTATCGTAATCCTAAACCATGAAGCCATCAACAAATTCTCCTTCAAATACCTCTGGCCAATATGGTTCTTCTTCAGCAATTGAGCAACAATGGATATAGCCATGAGTACATAAAGTATTCAGCAAGTCATCTGTAACAAGATCCAATAGATAATGATACAAGGCTTATCAAAGTATGGCTGAATGGTAATTTTGTAGAAAACAATAATTTAGAGTAAATACGATAAATAGATTGAAAGTGCACTTTGAAATAAGTTATAAGTAAATAAGTCAAATAAGTTGAGCAAACCACCAGTGAACTTTCATTCACTTCCCAACCAAACCCAACCAAGGTTTTTATGAAATTCTACCCCTCGTATGAAATCAGCGAGCATTGTCCATAACTGAGGATACGGCTATTCGAATAGTTTTATACTCTGCAGAGGTTGCACAACTTTACCTACATGATATGATCAACATGTAATGTATGCGCAACAACACGCTTCCTTAGGTATACCGACTAAGAGGATCACAACAAGGCCTTTACAATGTTTAACCTCAACCAAATTTTATCCGCTAAGATTTCACTGCCATGTAGGCTTTGACTTAGTTAGTAAATACGCCAATGTGAGACAATGGCTGCGATCACACTCACATTCATCTCAATGGCAGAATCAAAGTTGAAATATCACAAATTAGTTAGCCAGATCCATCCCATACTAGACATGTGGTTGCATGGTAAGACTCAGATCAATACCGCACAAAGTTAAGTCATTAATCACTACCCAAGCGAGGCATCCACATCCTAATGTGCTATTAGCACCCACTTTACTGCATAATCATTCGTCCAAGTGAAAACTATTTTAGCTTAACCAAGACCAATGGCACACCAATGTCATGGTATATAAATTTTATAACTGTGGTTACAATTATGATTCAATATCTTATTAAGTCAAAATTAATTAACTAATCAACATGTGATGGTGAGCCCAACGTGACAATAAGAATGGCTAAGCATACTAAACGTATAACCCAAGTGGATACTAATATTGCATTACTAGATAATTAATCATCCTATGGTGATAATGAAATCATATCATTCAAATTATCCAAGAAGGGATTATTGAATAATTGGGTATTAACTACCAAGTACAAAGGTTTGTATTAAATTACTAATGCATAATAATTGAAATAAAATAATAATAAATAGATTTGAAGCTGTATGTTCAACATGATTAAATGTTACGACTTGCCTTGGCTTTTGCTCCGTTACCACATCTTGAACTTCAGTTCCTGCTTTTGTTCCTTCGAAGACATTATCTAACGAGAGAGAAAGCGAACAAAATACAAATAAATTCAAATAAAATTCAAAAATAAAAAACTAGAACCAAAATATAGAGCTCAATTTTAGATGAATTTAGAAAGAAGAATTGAGTAAATCAAACCTAAGACGAAGATGAATGGGCTCCCGAAAGATTTGATAGGAAATTAATTCTTGGAAACTGAGAGAGAAGGGAGAATATTCTCTGTAATATTCTCTTCAGAATTAATTTAATAAAAGGCTAGAGACTGACAAGTGGGTCCTATAGACTTTTGAGATTTTTGGAATAAAGAAAAATTCGGGAAAACAGGAGGGGAGGCTGACATGTCTGCCCTCGGTCCATGGACCAAGTTCATGACAAGATCTACTAGTTTATGATGCACTGGGTCTATGGAACAGTGTCATGGTAGGGGGGTCCACACACCATAGAGATGGTTTACTGTGGACCAAGTCCACGTGGCTTGGCGAGGGGTGCACCGTGTAGGCTGCCATGTAGGATAGGGGCATTGACGGGGTAATTCGGTGGTGAACACATGGTGACACGCTAGATGACTGACGCGGTTTAGATCAATGGCCCACGGCGATGGCACCGGTGATGGTGAATGGTGGCTCACTAGACCTCGGTGTCGGTGGTTCTAGCATGCGCACGCGATGGGGAACATATCTAATGCCTTGAATCGAGCGTACAGGCAAGGCATGATGGTTGGTGATGTTGAGTGCAACAGAGCAAGCACAGCGCATGGTGAGATCATTGTCCGATGATCCTCATACCTCAAAGAGAAGGGCTCAGAGAAGGGCAAAGCATAGGGAAGTTTGCACGGGGTTTTGAGAAGGCGAAACTCATAGGAGTTAGCTCAATTACTCACTAGAGTTTGAAGTGGATGGTGGCGATTTGATCCTTGCCTTTCGTACAAGACCGGTTGTAACATCCTAAAAACTCACCGTTTCCAAAATTTAATTCCAAATTAATTATTTAAAAATATCTGGATTTTATCTAAATTTTATTTGGATTTTATTTGTAATTCTGGAAGGAAATATCAAAATTCCAATTCCACCTAAAATTTTGAATTGGAATTTAACTCCAAAAAATTGAAATTCAAATTTCTAAAAATTCGCCTTAGGTTGTGAGTTCAAATCCAATGACCACATGCATAGTGATGTTCTCCAATTATTTTTTCTTGAGCCAATGACAAGTGGGACCCACCCATCAAACTCTCAAGTAATCCCCAAAATCCAGCAAAATAAGATACTAGGGAATATTCCTCATTTTGTATTTTTTTGGAATTTCCATTCCATTCGATATTTCGATCATTCGTGCACTATCGTTTGAACTACGAATCCGGTGATTTGAGTTTATAAATTCATCTAAAATTCTAATCTTTCTTCTATTATATATTATATATTTTTGTGAGTTTATTTTTATTTATTTATTTATTTATGCTTTCTCATTTTGCTCGTAGAACTTGGCGTCGTCAAAATCGTCTTGACCAACAAGAAGAGACCTCAGCTACTGAAGGCAAGTCTTTTTTGAACATATTGATCCAAGTTTTTATCAAAGTTATCTACTATTTTAAATTTACATGCATCACAATTTCACATAAAATGATAACTTGTCTTAAGGTCATTAGTTATACAAACATTGTTATACCCTCATTTGATGTTGAAATCACTGTACCATTGTCACCTTAGGATTCCCTTGTCTCAATGTTGAGATCATAATATGGTTTGATAATTCTAGAAATGATAATAACTGCTTAGACAAGCTATTCGGTCATTATAACCCTTGGGGTGGAAATTGATATCATATTCTTTAATCATTTTATTACAATAACTTTGTGGCAACAGGTATTGCTACTATTTTTAAAGTAAAACAAGATGTTACAGATGATTTTAGACTTGGGTGGATGGTAAGATTTGGGTTGGTGCGGATGGAGCACGTGATCTTGAGTTGTAAATGTACCACCCTAGTCAATTAAGGAACGACGCTTGTAATTGTTCAAACTGAGCATTACCGTATAACCACAAGTCTAAATGGGTACACTACCACAGAAAGAGTCATCACAGGTGGTTAAAAACCATCATCATAGATTATTTCTGAACCGTTTTGAATCTATATGCCTGTAATAATAGGTGGTTATCACAAATGGATCACAGTCTGTGATAATTTACAATATAGACGATTTTTCAAACAAAATCATCTGTAATATATCAGATATCACAGATGGTTCTCAAACATAGACGTCTGTGATATATGAATATCACATATGGCTAATACCAAAAATCGTCTGTGATATGTTATATATCACAGACGGTTCTTGAACATAGCCGTCAATGATATCTTATATATCACAAATGGCTAATATAAAAAAACCATCTGTGATATATCATATATCACAGATGGTTTGGTGTTGTAAATCATCTGTGATAGCTATTTGAATAGCTAAATTATTTCCTGTTTTTTGGCTAGCCTCAGAAAATGCTAGCCACGCCATCTGAAAACAAGCAAATAAATCATATATATAGCACACGATAATCATTACACATATCTCACAAATGAATTAAACTACTGAATGGAGTACAATTGAATGAATTGTTTGATTAAACATAATTGAGTGATTACAATTGCATCAAATGTTTGAACATCTAATCACCATCGCGAGGTTGAACTCTCCATACTGGTATATAACCTCCGCCATCAAGAATTCGAAGAGCTTTCCTCGAACTTCAACGAGTTTCTCAAGATCAAATGCACTTTTGTTGAATTCCACGCACTGTCGCTAGGAGTGTTACATACATACATACATACATACATACATACATACATACATACATACATACATACATACATACATACATACATACATACATACATACATACATACATACATACATACATACATACATACATACATACATACACACACACACACACACATACATACATACATACACACACATACACACACACATACATACACACATACACACACACACATCGATAATCATGAAATAATTATTGGCAGATTGACAAACCTCTAGATTATTTGTCTTAGTGGCCATGATTTCCTGCATATGGTGACCAACATAGAACCCACATATGTTGCCTTATAACTGCTGGTAGCACTGCAAAAATAGAATTACATACATAGGTATTGTCAGTTCTAGAGGCATCATTATGAATTGTGATATAGGATTATTGTATTGTAGTGGGTACCGGAAATCACGTCCTATGTCGCAGTGTGGTGCTGGATTCCTTGTGTCTCCCACTTTGGGTAACGTAAGCGCTGACCGACATACGTGATTCCAAAAAGTTAGCCTCGACCATTGCAAATAGAGGGGAAACTACAATAGAGTTATGTATGGAGGAAATGAGTTTACCTATCAATTGCTTATTGCACTTGGGTGAAGTCATGATTACTTCTAAGTAGGGAATAATGTACATTACCTTACTCCACTTTGGTGCAATCACAATTAGAATCCAGTATGACCTAGTCATGTCTGTCGCTATAGTGATTAATTCAAGTTCATGTTACGTATAAAGTACACATGAAACTTGTATGACAACTAGTGAAGCACTTACCCCTGGTTGAAGGGTACTAGGATGTAGTCCTTATCACTGTGAGCAAGCAATCCTGTCGTTACGTAATCTTAAACAAAAGATACGTTTTCATTGATGGATTGCTTAGAGACCAAGTATGGGTCGAGGAAACCTACTGGTTGCCGTTGTAGCTGGAGTTATTGGATCATGGATCTATACATAAGCAATGAGTTATGATATTTATCGGTATTATATGAATGTAGAACTTGATTGTATAGTACACTTACAGTGTCCATCGTCGTAGAAATAAGGCATTAAGTTCGTTGAGGTTGAATAGTAAGAATAAGTCTTCAAAGGTCATGATGAAGTAGCCTAAGTCATGGAGAAAATGTGCCTCCGTGTGTCTCACGGTGAATCCACTTTGCCGGTTTGGCTTCCTGTTGGACCTCTGCATGTACCAGGCATGCAAAGTCCTATAAAATAGTCCAAGGCTGGGTAATTGTGACTCAGGGACCAACGACACTCTGAGCTTGTACTTCCAGGGCTCGAGAGGTGCCTTAATCTTCTTTGGTTTGGCCTTAGCGCCTCGCTTGTGATACATCTTTGACGTCATCTCCACGGGAGCCAATGCGATGGCCTTCTGAAGTGGACCTTGAGGTGGAGTCATAGAGGGTTCTATTTGACAGTCATGGTTGTGTGGAGATCGCGGCACGAAAGGGTCCAGAGTGGTGTCCCTCTTCGGCCATTGGATGAATGTGTGGACGGCATCCCCTAGTATCATGATTTCTTTGTTGGGGGCCTCTGCAGTGGGATAGCACTGAAAATATCATTAATCATGTTTATCTGGACCTTCACAAAACTGGTCCCTAGCTGGGCACCATGCAGCAACGTCCTTAGCAGGCATGGATATGACATCTCCTGTTCAGCGTCAATGAGAATGGAGCAAACAAGCCAGCCTTTGAAGATGCACGGCATGGGCTTCTACATAACTGTTGATGAGCTAAGGTGTCTACCAAGTCTATTTATGTAGCATTCTAGAGTTGTATATTACTTGGATATCATCGAGACGTAAGTGGGTGTCACTATGTTCAGAAAGTGGTGCAGACACGAAGCTACTCTGACGTTGAGGGGTACTGGGTACCACAATAACAGGGATGGCTTGCAAGTGGTTACAGACTTCTCTCAGTTCTTTTCATAATGAATCTATCTCTCCTTGAAGTGAGGCATTTATCTTCTTAAGTTTTGCATCCAAGTCCTGTTTTATACATTTCTCGTGTTTGGCCTTGGATCTCTTCCTACTCCTATATACCTTGAAGTCGTTTGGGAATCCATGCCTCTAAGATATGTAAACCCCTAAGCTTCATGTGTGACCTGGGTGCTCTTTATTTCCCAAGGTCATGGATAGTATATCCCTCTCCCTAACTGCTTCGAAGGAGCCTTCGAAAGATTTGATAGTCAATATTTTCTCAAGAGGCAATCATGTTATTTTAGACCCCATAAAATTATGTACCTATTAACAACTAAGTAGTTTAACATATCTTACTAAGTGTTGAGACACTTTCTCATCTGTGTGGTTTTTGAAAGAGGTGACGCCCGAAGACGTGGTTGATGAGCTCGCTCTTAACCAGTTTCAGACGCGTTCGTTTGTGATCTTGACAAATGGTGGGGAGACCTCCGATCGGATTGTGATCTCATCCTCCATCCTCTATTGTGGGATTTTACCCACGTACCCAGTGGTGCTGAGTCTAGGGGTGAGTGTTTTGTGCCTAGAGAGCCTCATGTGCTGCACTTTCTTGTTGAAATTTGGTCATCGTCTTCATCTGCACAAAGGCCTCCTATCTTTTCGGCAACATGAAAGGATACCTCGTGAAGGGCATGTGATCCTTGGTCACGTATTATGTGACAAGCATGCTCTTGAAGATCTTCCACGCTTTTCCCATCGCGAGGAGTGCCTGCCATCACACGAGTCCCTGAACTTTTGCTGGGATCTCGAACGAGTTTGAAATTTCTGTCAATAGCTCACTTTCTCGTCTTTTTTCAGAGCTTTCCAGTTTGCTGGGTGATGAGGATCCATTGCCTTCCACGTATCCCATAGGTAGTCCAAAATACTACCACTGCTTTCTTCAGTTGCAGAGGGACCCCATCTAGAGAGACCGCTGTGATGGTCATTCGGCCCTTTGGCTTTTTGATACTCTTCTGCCATGCTTAGTTATCCTTTCCTTAAACAAGTAGCTTACCCATAGAAGTAAGAAGAGAAAGTTGGAGGAGGGGAGACAAGAACGTAGTGGAAGCCGAAGGAGAGCATGGACCACTGGGGACCCAGAAGGCCAACTGTGAGGACCACATCCACGTGAGAATCACACCGAGACCACCCCCAACAACCTTACGACTTCTAGCCCGCATAAGTAGGCCCACTTTCCCTCCCACATTCATTTCTCTCAGTCCTTTTTGGGTTCCACATAAAAAAGACACTGACATATATGGACAGATGTAACACACATGAGGTAAAAAGTGGAATTTGGAATCCATACCTTTGGGAGGAGAGGCAATGGGGAGGAGAGAACTCATGAACACACATTAATAGATATGGATGGATCTATCACATATAAGGTAGAAAGTGTGATTTGGGATACATATCTTTGGGAGGAGAGGTGATAGGGAGGAGAAGCAGTGTCGGGACAAGAGGCGTCAGGAAGGAGAGGTAGCACTGGGAGGAGAGGCGGTGTCAGGTGACCACGCCAAGTGAGGAAGGAGAGGACGAAGACATCGGGTTCTCCTGTGACGGCGGTGGAGATGGGGGGGGGACGAGGAGATGGAGGGGGTGCGCGAATGAGGAGTAAGAGTGCTAAACCTAGCAGGGGCCGTACTTATAGAAGAACTATTACAGATGGTTCTACTAAATAACCGTCTGTGATGTGTACGTCCCTTGCTAGGTTTAGCGCTCTTACTCTGTGTATTTTTTTATTATGGAACCGTCTACAATGTTGTACCTTATCACAGACGATTCTATAATAGAATTGTTTGTGTATATCGCAGACGGTTTGTGCCACTAAACCGCCTGTGATAGTTCCTTGTGCATACAACATATAAGGTTTTTCATTTAGCCTTAGGAAATGTTAGCCATGCCCTTTGAAAACAAGTAAGCAGATACAATCGCAGATGTAATTATTTCTAAATCACTGAATCAATTACAATGGAATTATTCCTTAATTACATGCTAAGTTTCTTAATTACATTAGACATTTATATATATATATATATATATATATATATATATATATATATATATATATATATATATATATATATATATAGGACGAGTGTTTCATGCACCACGGTGCCTAGGCACCGATATCAATACCGTTGATTTGCTTGAGATTATAACGTTTGATGTGGGTATCTTCATATACCCATAAAAAAGTATATTTGAGATGTCAAACTCCAAAAAAATTTAAATTCAACTTCAGTTTAATTAGTTTGAACTATTTTTATGGTATATACTCACTGTAGTTGCATTGAACTCAAAAGTAGTTCAAACTAGTTTGAACTGAGTTCAAAACTAACTTACCATAAATATATCAAGGGTATAAAACATTTTCATACCCAAACTCAAAAAAATTATCAATAATGTAAATTTACATAAATGCAAATTTAGAAATGCCTTAGGAGTAAATATGTATTACTTTGTTATTTTTTACCGGTCAATAATGTTGTCGATCATGTCGTTAATAGCAAGACCGTTTACATATATAGAAGACAGTAAATACAAATTCATCTGCTTGTATTTATATATGGCCAAATAGCATGGCTAGTCGCTTCTTACAAATGATAAAAAAGTAGAAACCAAATTGCTTCAAAGTTTTTCTAGTGGTGGAGGTAGCATGATATCTCAGTCTTCAAAACTTTGTAAGTGACGTGGTCGGCATTGAATGGTTTGGGATCATCAGCGAATGAAGTCTGAAACGCGTCTACCCACTAACGCACTTATTTGAGTGTCTCCTGAACACCCTCTGCATAAACAATCAAGTTGAATTGAGCTCATAGACTCTCTTTCCTTTCTTGAGGAGTCTCAGTAAAGTTGACTCGGTCGCCCGGATATGTTTTCATTATACATTCTTGTATGTACACATTTAGAGAGAGTTCACTCTATATTTTGTGGTTTCATTAGTATTGATCCATGTTTCCCTTTCAACACATATTAGGATCTATACTTTGAAACGTATCCTTTGAGCGTATAAAACTTGTATAGTTCATATATACTCATGATTGATTTAAATTAAATCAATTGTAATCGGGTTGTCATTAATCATCAAAGGAAATGATTGAAGAATCTTGTCCTATATTATGTGTTAATGATTGGATGATTAATAACAACCAGATTAGTAAGCTTTGTTAGCAATTAATCTCAAAGATAAACACTTCCATTCAAATGAGTTAATTGCTTAGAAAGCTTATCCTAGAGTATACAATTGTTGTGTACATATTGTGTACTTGTAAATCATTTTATTATCTCATTATTTGTTTAGATTGTTATGAATTACCAAAAAGGAAAGATTGTAGAATCTAGTCCCTCCATTATGAGTTAATGGTGAAGTTTTGGTAATTGATTTGTGGACTAATATTTTCCATGAGTTGGATGAATAGGTTATGTTCTATAAATGAGGATGACTTGGATAACTTCATATGTTGAAAATCATCAAGTCAAGATATGGGATGGAAGATGGCTTCATGTGTTCAAGGCTATCAAGAAGAGGATGTATTATGAGTTGATGTATGTTCAAGACGAGATGACCATGAGTTGATCATCAAGTCAAGTGAATACCCATCATATGTTGATGGAATTCAAGTGAAGGATGCATCATGAGTTGATGCATATCAAGACAATGAACCAGACTCGAAGTGAATATGTGTGTCATCAAGCTCTAAGAGGTTGTTCAAGTCAAACGTATGACTAGCTAGGGCTAAGGATGTGTTCTTAGTTTTTTACATGTCTTGGTGTTTGATTAGAAGACCGGATTGCTAGTAGAGGTTGCCGTACTTTTAAGTAGAGTCATGTCTAGTTGTTTTAGTCTCATCATGTGTTGATAGCTCAACCTCACTTGCTCCATCTCTCTGTAGCATGATACTTATAATTGTAAATGTGTTTTGCAAATAGTTGAGGCTCATGCATTGAATCTTGGTAACATGGGACTATACATTGCGAATGTGTTTTGCAAATGTTTGAAGTCCATGTTTACTACTCTTTGTAATATGAGGATTATATTTGCAAATGTGTTTTGCAAATGGTTGAAGCTCATACACAATCCTTATAGTATGTGATTTAGATTTACGAATGTGTTTTGCAAACGTGATGAGTCCATGTACCCATACCTTGTAACATGATTCCAAAAGTGTGCAAATATATTTTGCAACTTGTTGGAAATAATGGTTTGATCCTTGTATGCATGGTACTATAATTTGTGAATGTGTTTTACAAATTAGTTGAAGTGTATGCACTTTTCTAGAAAAATGGTAGTACCGGCATGTGTGGCATGGTACAAATGGAAGTCAATAGTACCGGCATGTGTTGCACGGTACGACCGGACATAGGTAATACTGGCATGTAAATGTGGTACTACTGACCAACGGTCAGACTGGCATGTGTTGCGTGGTTAGACTGGCCGGCGGTAGCACCAATTTATTCGCGGTATGTTTTTCTAGAAGGTTTCGCTTTTGGAAGGTTTCCTCCTCCCTTGGAAAATGATAGTTCCACATGTGTGGTGCGTCACTACTGTTATGCAGTAGTACCAGACTTTGTGTGGCGGTACTACTAGAATTGCTGAGTAACGGCTAGTTTTTCGACCGTTATAGAGGGGAGCGGTAGTACCGGCCATATAACGACGGTACTACCAGATTCCCTGATTTTTATCCCCAACGGCTAGTTTCATTGTGTGGGGTATAAATACTCCCTTGTGGCTGGTTGGAGATGTTGTTGCTTCACTCAATTTTATTCTCTTTAGCTAGTGTGAGCTTCTCTATCAATTGTGCATATGTTGCACCTTGTGAGTAAGGACGAAGACTCTAGATTGCATGTATTGCAGTTAGAGGTAGATTTCGCATCCACTTGAGCTTATACATTCATTACATGTGATGAGAGTCAAGCAAGGTGCTTGACTTATTACTCTTGGAGG